>JBBPMP010000157.1:0-45999 GCA_038090395.1 Boletales sp. KT-2023a | reverse complement strand
AAGATACAGGCATGTTACCCCATTTGAAGTCATTTTTGACAACTTCAACTTGCGGCGTTCGCCGTTATGATCCACTTCGGCTACGATCCCATCGCCTTGATACTCGCCTCCACGGTGTCTGATCCTCCCTGCGCGTCACGGAACCCTCTAGTACGCGAACGAAACCGAGATCCCCGTAGATTATCACCAAGAATAATCGTGGTTTTCACGGCAGCTACTTCATGACGTTCGTTTATCCTCCAGACAAGTCGGATTTTGAGGCTACTGAAAATCGCTGAACGATAAGCGTTCATCCACGCGGTTTCATACCAAAGGAGGACATACAGTGTCCTGTCATTTGTTTGCGACGTTTACTCTTACAGAACGGTCTTCGTCCCATCGGCGTGCGTCATGATTGCGCCGGTTGTTTTGATTGCGGCAGTACTTCGGCCCGTTGTCCAGAGGAATAACTGTTTCAGCACTACCGACAGCGTTCATCCCGATGCACCGAGTGCCTAAACTGCATCATTGAGACACGTCTGGTAAGTGTTGGTTACACCCCTAACGAATGTTCAACGCAATCTTTGTTGAAGCTGTTTTTCATACGTTCCAGGCACGCGTTTTGACCTTTGGGGTACGCCACTTTTTCATCCGACTGCATCAATGACTTCATTTTCCAGTTCGTGGTTGTGACTGGACTTGTGCAGACCACACACCTTATTACCCTGCCTGTTTCTCGTCCGCCCAAACCACCAGCGCACAATGTAACATGCCCTGTTCAGATGGGGACTTGCTGTCTGGCATCCTATACACCGAGATTGTGTCCCTTTTAGACAACAGCCTCATCGTCCGTCTT
Organism: Boletales sp. KT-2023a; assembly: GCA_038090395.1. NCBI lineage: Eukaryota > Fungi > Basidiomycota > Agaricomycetes > Boletales > Boletales sp. KT-2023a. Next base: position 45,164 of record JBBPMP010000157.1, on the reverse strand, counting down.
TTCCCGTTCGTTTGTGGTATGTAAATGTGATCTGTTCTGACGTCCATGCGGGCGGTGGGTTAGACCATTTATGTTGCAAACCACTATCCCGTGGCATATGAATATCTCAAATTTCCCCCAGATGGAATTCTTGGAGTGGGTTTCAATTGCGTTTTGAGATACTATGGGTGAGCTGCTTGTCGAGTGAACTCTGGAATGTATACGGGAGATTTCACCGATGTACCTATGCGAAAACATGGGCCAAGGGGATGGATACGGGTGGAGAACCTCTTGATAATCGAGTCGTTTAGGGTTTTTGGCTGGTCACCGAACCTGGACAATTTCCTGCTTCGGATGCCGGTGCTCATGAGTTTTCCTGCATCCCTCGTGACTGGCTGGCGACATGAAATTTAAACGATCGCGATCGCGAGCGAGGCTCTTGCTATCATCGACATCAGTTTCTCCGCCATCGCTGGTCCTACCTCCCGTGTTTCTTATTGACATGCTGTAGAACCGTGTACATCTTCTCCATCCATCATCGTCTACCTCGCTTTTGGCGGTGAATATTTTCCACTACCTCGTGCGTCCCTCGACATCGGAAAGGTTCCCTCTTCGCCTCCATACTGTATCAGCTCTTTTGTGGCCAGAGATCTAGATTCATTGGCTGGTGGGTACGATGTACTTGTGTGTTGAGCTGGCCACGACGCGGCTTTCTCAGGAGGAGAGATTTGGGTTGTTGGGGAGCCGTTTCTGAAGACGAAGTACTAGACGCGTGATATCGCCAACACACAAACCAGGTTTGCGGACCTGCTCAGACGTAGAATGTGTTATTCGAACGCGGACAATGAATTTATACCACGCACGCGTTCGTTGGACACTGCTGAACACTTTTTTCTCATAATATTAATCAGCGTGTGTTATATATTGGCTGCAAGAGAGACCAGGAACATGTGAATCACTTCGAGTTCAGGAGTTACGATCGAACCTATGAAGGGCCTCAGCATTGTGGCCGCATACGGAAGTTTACACATTTGGCAGGGAGTCCCATCGGTTATACGTACGAGATGTGTTTGGCGGTTAACATGACTACACTTTGTGCGGATTCAGTGGTCGAGCTGCTTCTGGAAGCGGAAGCAAAGTCAAACGTGAGAACATATTACCAAATATGTTAATGATCAGCTGCTTCACACACCTTTTCTTTCTTCGCAGCCGAGTGCATGTTTTTCTAAGGACACATGTTCAGGAGTCGACAAAACGTGCTTGTGCGGCACTCTACTCGCGGAATTGCACATCCAACAGTCGACCGCTACAGCACCATCCGACTCTTCTTCACACGCCAACTCGTCTCCGCGTCACGGGTACAACCCCGGCCGAGCATTCCGATTAATGCCGCCAGGCTTGGCCGCACAAACATTTTCTCTACTTGTGGCTCCTTGACGGTCCGGTTCAGCGATACCAAACAAAAGTCCACTTCGCAACATCCCACCACCCCCGAGGCTCCGGACAAGCCGCTCGACGTCGCTAAAAAACCCGCAGAACCACACTCACATACACCCCCTCTGAATTTAGAAAACTACCCGCGTCTATATCGCCGTTTGGCTCTTTCCCTCTCCCATCTCCATCGACCTACCAAGGACGACTTTCTCCGGGTCGCGAATGGATTCTGGCAGCGGTTTCGCATACATTTCAAGTGGTTCACAATTCGGTCGTTCCGTAGATTCAACGCAGATGACATATCTGCGTTCATCACCTGGTTTCTTATGAGTCAGACGCTCTGGATTCTGGTTGGGACGTGCGTGGTGCCGTCTGTACATGTCTAACGAGCTCATGTCATGTCCCCAGAACTACATTCTTTTCAGTCGTGTTTGCCATTGCTAATAGCTTGAGGTTACAAGGCGAGCATTCTCTTGTGATCTCTATCAAGTGCTCATGTGCACTCCAGAATACCTCGCCAAAGCGATCAGCAATTATTTGACCGGTGAAACCGGCGTCACAGTCATTTTCGAGTCGGCCATCGTGCCAAAGTGGAAAGACTCTCGCATCTCATTCAAAAACGTCTACGTGTCACGTCGACCGCACACTACCCCTTCCAAAACGAAAAACAGACCTTCTGGACATAAAGCGGCCATAGGATACGATGTGAGCAACCATCCAGCGTTCAATTACCTCACGGAGGAGGACGACGAAGTTGCGCAAAGTCACGCCGATGACAACCTCAATTATTCCATGTTTGATTTGAACATTGACTCCATTGATGTCACGCTCTCTTTAAAGCGTTGGTTGGATGGCAAAGGCCTCGTCGAGGATGCTGTCGTCAAAGGAGTTCGCGGCGTCTTGGGTCAGTCATTGAATCCAACACGCGGTAAATCTTAATGTTTCTCCCGTTCTAGACAGGCGATCCGTTTTCTGGGATCCTGAGAACCCTTTGGACCCGGCCACCTTCCGAAGCGTTGCTCGTCCTGGTGACTTTGAATTACATTCACTCCAACTAGAAGACGTGCTAGTCACAGTATATCAGCCAGGCAATTTCCGGCCTTACACTGCTTCTATCTTTAGGGCTGATATTCGGACCCTGCGCAAGCAATGGATGTTCTATGATTTCTTGCGCGCGGAGAACGTTGTAGGACAATTTGACAACTGCCTATTCAGTCTACACAAGCCACAAAGTATAGGGCGAACTACTGAACAAGACGTTCAGGATGGAAAGTGGTCTAGAATGGTACGCCATGCAGGACCTTGAGATCAATGATAACACTGAAGTACTTATAGACTAGGATTCGCATCGATGGAGTGAATATTGATCACATGCAAAACTCGACCACCGACCCCACCGGACCGCTTTCTTGGATTACATCTGGAAAGGTTGATGCAGTTCTAGACATCAAGTTTTCTCGTGATCCGGAAGACGAGTACCCATTTAATGCCCTCTTCGGAGAGTTGGCGGATGCAATATCGACGGCAGCATCAGCCTCACTTAGCCTTGATCCTATCCCCGGTCAGAGAGAGCTTGCCAAGCCACCGCTGATCGCTCCCTCTGACAGAGATGAAGAAGAATCTAACAAGCCGAGGGTTATTATCGATATAGACTTGCGCTTCAGGGACGTCAAGGCTGCCGTGCCTCTCTTTAGCCACAACCTATCATATGTCAACAATGCCCTCATCAGACCGATCGTTGCATTCATGAAGTGAGCGGCCGCGATTTATCCCCCAATAGTGTACTGATTGGTATGTTTTACAGCGCTCATCATACTCTTGTGCCCATTCATTGTAGGGTAGTCAAAGACACGAGCGACTTCGATGGCGCTTGGACAGTGAGTTCCTCTATACGTTTGGATCGGTCTGTCGGATTGATGTCTTTCAATAGATGTGGGAAAGTACGCTGTGTTGATTTCTAACTCCTGACGTATCTCATCAAAGATATTTATTTAGCTGGACTGATGGATGAAATCTCACAAAAGGTTTTCGTCTTTGTTTATATGTCACCCGCCGGCAAAATATTGAATTCGTTTTCGTAGGTTTACGATGCCCTCGCGTACCATGTTTCACAGGTCAACATGAACCGCCGTGTGAGAGCGGTTGGTGTGTGGAGTTTGCAGATGACTGCCAGTGCGATCCTCTCCGCGCTGAGGAACATGGTGGATCCCATGGCAACCAGGCTCCGGGAAGTTTATTACGTAGACGGGATCCCGTACGACGCTCTCCTCCTCTTCAGTGCATAGCGCACTGATCTTCACGATCTGGTTTCTGCACCTTTGCGATTAGGTCAAGACCGTAAGTGAATTCGTCTGTGCCTAAATATAGACCTCGTTGTTTGGATATTTATCTGGGGTAGGGGAGTAGCAGCGCGTGGCGGAAGTCATCTCGGGGGGCATCGGGGCTCCAACGGACCTAAGACGTCTCAAGTGAGACCACAACCCGAATGACATCAAACTTTGAAATACTAGGCTATCGATCGATGTTTCACCTTAGAATAGTATGCGTATCCCTTCTCAACAATAGCGGATGAAATTATGAACCAATCGGTGGTTATTGAAGTCAATCTCAGCTGAGAGGGTGCCGCAGCTGAGCAGTTTGTGGCTGGAAGTTGCTTTAAGGCTCCATCCAGTGTTGGGGGTGGTTGATATGACGATCATGGATGAATTGCCGCATTATCGGACAGACTTTCCAGGAACTCGTTCGAGTGGCATACATGCGAGCCACCGGCCGCTTCCCATATGAGTTTCCAGCAAGTATTCAGGATGTACGGGACTTGCGGGAACCTCTTTTCGCTTTCTGTGTTGCTTCGATACGGCCGCAGTGACACTTGTCAACTAGTGGACTTTCGGACACGATCGTCTTGAGCAAAATCCCTGGCCAGTTCAACCCCTGGAGTCTACGGAGAGAACGAGTATTCTCCTCCCTGCGAGATTTTTGATCCCCTTGAGTTTATATACTACAGCTTAGCTGTATTTTTCCTCTCAGACGTGGCCCGCGGTTACGAAATATCGAATGGAAGAGACCCCCTGGCATTCGGGTCGGACGGCTAGCCGCCGAATTATCCCCACCAACATGTGCCGATCGCGGTTCCTGGCGTGGGGTAAAACGGTTAGCCGAGTTGTCTATAAAATGCCCATGGTCAACTGCAGAGATGTACCAGGCTCATCATCCTCTCTTACCCCTCTTCTAGCGGATACAGACATTTTGGAAGACGCCCAATGCTCGGAACCAATCATGGGTAATGATCTCGACAAGACGGAAATCAGGGAGAATAGCAACGAGGGTGTCCCTCTTGCCGCTGGGCTCAGTCTCGCAGAAGCAGAGGGTCATGTGGGCTTTCGAGGGCTCTTTGAAAACAAGCTGGTGTAAGATTTTTATTCCTGCCCCCCCCAATGCGCGTTTCTCACGTCTGTGTCTGTCCTTCGACAGGTTGGGTATAACCTGCTTTGCAACCTTGGGTGGTTTCGTCAGTGGCCGTCTTCTTCCCGTGTGCTAGATGCTGACGAGCATCGTGTGTCTCTTAGCTCTTCGGTTATGACCAGGTAAACCTGGTGGAATGCAGCCTATCTGGTTGCTCAACTGATATGGCCACTTTGTAGGGTGTCGTCAGTAACGTGCTCGCAATTCAGTCGTTTGGTGCTGCGTTTCCAGACATTTATATGAACGCGGACCTCAAGGTGAGCCTAACGGCCTGCGTCTTTCGTGTACTCGTTGACGCCGTATCCAAGGGTTGGTTCGTCTCGACTTTGTTGTTGAGTCCGTCATTAACTACGTATCCTCGTGAGTGTGGTTTCTGACGAGAATGCTTAGCTGCATGGTTCGGGTCGCTTGCCAACGGTCCCTTTTGTGACAAGGTTTGTATCGTTTCGTGTCTGAGGGAATGTAAAACATAAACTCACGATTCCTCGTGGGTAGGTCGGACGAAAACGGAGTATCATGTTCAACGTTATACTCTTTCTTCTCGGGAGTGCACTCCAAACAGGTGCGACTGCCCCAAGTAGGTTGCATTCATTTTAATTACTTTATTCTGAGCTCTCACATCGTTCTTTCTCCAGACTATCTCTTTGGAGGTCGTGCAGTTGCTGGCCTGGCAGTAGGTGCCCTGACGCATGTCGTCCCTATGTACCTCGCGGAGATATCCAGCGCAAATATTCGAGGATCATTAGTTGCCTTGCAACAACTCGCCATTACGTTCGGGGTGATTCTGAAATCATTCTCGTATGGAATTGAATGCTAAATCCACTCTCTCCAGATCCTCGTTAGCTGTGCGTCTCTCCCAAACCCTACAGACCTCTTAATGTCTGACACATGAGCGATTTAGATTGGCTTGCATACGGGACATCGCATATCGGCGGGACAGTCTGTGCACCAGGAGTTCCGTACACAGGACCTCTTTTGAACGGAAGCCCCACGTTTGACCCTTACACGGATGTCCCAGCAGGCGGCTGTACTGGCCAAACCGAGGCATCGTGGAGAGTCCCCATCGGTTTCCAGATGTTTCCTGCCTTGGTGAGTGTCGCGCCTGGGCGGTCTTGATCGTCATTAAATATCGTCTCACAAGTGCCTCGGTATTGGAATGGCATTCATGCCCTATTCTCCGCGTTGGTTGATGGAGCAAGGTCGTGAAGAGGAAGCACTCTCCACGCTATCGATGCTGCGACGAAGACCAACAGACCATCCCACTCTGCGCTACGAGTTCCTGGAAATTAAAGCTGAAGTCCAGTACTCGAGAATGGTGAGCCAGCTTGCTCATCCAAACGCTGGCCCATTCAAACGCCTCATCAACAATTACATCGAATTGGTGGCAACGTGGCCAAAATTTAAGCGTTTGGCGGTGGGCTGCTTGACGATGTTTTATCAACAATTCATCGTGAGTTAATATCTGTGCTAGAGGTGGCATCGATTACTGAACAAAGCCGGTTCTTCTTCCAGGGTTGTAATGTATGTGTTTTTTGGTTGTCGGTGCACAGTGCCTTCTCTGACAAGCATACAAGGCTATCATCTATTACGCCCCCACGAGTATGTCATCTTCACGCGTGGCTCCACCGTCCAGCTCATGTCACCATGACAGTCTTTGGTCAGTTGGGCCTGAACCCAAACACGACGTCTTTGTTTGCTACCGGAGTGTACGGCATAGTGAACGTGAATCGTCTGTTGACCTTTTTTATGCTGCTTATTGCTAACACCGCATTTTCAGTTTTTGTCCACTCTCCCTGCTGTCATCCTGTTGGACAGCGTCGGTCGACGTCCTCTTTTAATGTTTGGCGCTGTTGGATGTGGTATTTCGCTTGTGATCGTCGGGGCGTTGGTCGCCGCGTTCGGAAGTGACTGGCCAGCACATACTAGCGCGGGACACGTTGCCATAGGCATGTTCTTTTTTTTCTTCACTGATAGAACAAAGCTTACACAATGTATGCTTGATCCAGCATTCATCTTCCTCTACGACGTGAACTTCTCGTATTCATGGGCGCCGATTGGTTGGGGTATGCAGCTTTGTCCATCTCGTGTACAGTTCTAATTGGATTGAACAGTCATTCCAAGTGAAATCTTCCCCTTGCATCTCAGATCTACCGGCGTCTCCATCACGACCTCTACTACATGGATGTCCAACTTGTGCGTCTTTTGGCAGCCCAAATCTACCGGTGTCTGATTGTCCGGATAGCATCATTGGCTTGGTCTCTCCCAGAATGTTGACCACAATCCCGTATGGGGGTACCTACTTTTTCTTTGCAGCGTTTGCTGCTTTGGCTTTTTTGACGACCTGTAAGTCGATGGTTGTGGACACCAGTGGAGGCACATGTGGCTGATGACTATTCCCTCGCAGTGTTCTTTTATCCAGAAACGAAAGGAAGGGTCAGTATTGACATTTCTCTATCAAGGGCGTTGTTCATCCGAGCCGCATACCTAGACTCTGGAAGAAATGGACGTGGCGTTTGGTGATAACGCGACGGAACACGATCGAGAAGTAATGGAGAGGATATGCCGCGAGCTTGGATTGCCTCCCAAGGCGTTGACGTCTGTGTAGGAAGGGGGCAGAATGCACGCTCGAAACTTGAAACAGCTGCGCGGCATGGAACCAGCGGGGGAAGCTGAAAATTTTATGTAAGTAGTAGTCTAAGTAATGGCTACAATGCCTTAAGATTTGGACCCCAACTTATGAATTACACCAATTGATATCGTTTAGTTTCGGAGGAGTGGAGTTCGACCAAAAACGTCCTCGCTTCCGCACGACGTTACTACAATACAAACTGCTCGAGATGGCCGACAAGGGAAGCTCAGAGTTTGACCTGTCCCGGGTGCGGACCCAATGGCATAATATTATGCTGGCACTCAAAGCTGCGCTTTTTTTTTCGTGGACGGGATTCTGTGCGATATCTCTTTCTCATCAGATAGAGACGGAAGGTATGATATACTTGATATACTTTTTGTTTTTTTGCAGGTTATCGTTGGAATATCAGGGAAATGTCACAATCCTCTCCTCGGAGGGCCTCGGGGCGCCAACGGAATCTTACCATAAACGAGGCCAGGATACCAGACTTGGGGAATTATGTACTATCGATCAAGTAAACGTGGAATACACGTTCTTCAGGAAAGGATACCTAATCACCCAGAGATCGAGTCCTATGCGTTGCTCGCACTAGGAACTAAATCCATACCCACGATGGCACCGATACAGTTTGATGGGGCGGATGGAACCAGTCCAAGATAGAGGTCCTTGCTGGGTGTTTGAAAGCTTCCACCGCCAAACGTAAGAACAACAGATGAAAAAGCTCTGCACGAAAATACAGCATGTTAGCAGGAGCCCAGACCATCAACAGAACTATTAGTGTTGCTGCGAGCCGGATTGAAGCGAACCGAAGCGTGTTTTTTGGTGTAATGCAAGTCAGTTCGGCTGAACCAAGCCCTTGGAGTTGGCTTGAGATGAGCCCGGGAGCACGGGCCCAACTTCCATCCAATCATGGTTGACTCTTTCCACAGAGAGCCTTTACTTCCGAGTGGTTCATGTCTCACGAGCTGGTCACTGGTCACTTCTTTCCCACAACGAACTGTGACAAAGCGTACAGCGTACACGAATTGAACTTCGAAGTCTCTTCGCTTCGGCGGCGACACTGACGTTGTCGTCTGAGTTACTTGGTGTACGCCATAACCCGTCGCTAGTAAGTCGGTTCGACCCTTGCGTAAAAACCCCGGCCACGGGTATGTTGGAAGCACTGGGTCGAAGTGAGCATAGCTTGAATCCTTTTTATAATGGCTGACAGTCTGCCCTAAGGGTACAGTTTATTTTGTTGTCAGAAACTGAGTAAGCCAGTTTAACATATCGAGTACAAGTTCATGTTGGTCAAAAGGGGGTTCTATTGCATTCGTGCGCATTTTAAGTGGCGCGTAATGTTCGTTCAACTGGGACCAGCATGGGTGAGTCAAAACTTGTCTGAGGGCAAAAGGTGGACAACTTGGTGGCGATAGGACGAAGTCGGTAAGCCTCATAATTCCTGACAAGATGGCAGATTTATATTGCGGTTCGGGTAGCAGTTGGTCATGCCACAATACCTGTTTGTACCCAATTAATGACCGCAATTTAGCACGTGTTGGTAGGGCATTTCGGCAGGGAATGATCGTGTACTCTCTATGCGTCATTGGGTCGGACTGTCGGACCTTTGTCTGTTTGCCAGACCAATCCCCTTGGCGTGGAGCAATCGGTAATGCAACATAAAACTGATAGTGTCGAGACATCTTCTAGATATTCCGATGTTCGGGTTGGGGTAGCGAGTATCTTTTAAATACGGACAGTTGACCTTCCCCGACTCAAACCTGATCACCGAGGATAAAGACCTAGATAGGGCGCGCACCCAGACGTATAGCAGTGAAGATATGCTAGGTCCAGGGTATCATCTCGGCGAGCTCACCCTCGCACAGGCAGAAGGTCGCCTGAGGTTTCGACGTTTCTTTGAGGATGATAGTGTGTGCTGGTGTAAGATCCTCCTTTGTGATATCTTTCCGTTTCTTATACGTGTGCAGGCTTCGTTTAACGTGCTCTGCGACTTTCGGTGATTTCGGTGATCGCCTTGGTCCCACATACTGAGATTTTACGATCATTATGTCCTCTTAGCTCTTTGGCTATGATCAGGTAACTATTAAAAATGAACCTGGCCTCGTTCAGCACGAAACTGATTGTGACGCCATGGTTATTCATAGGGTGTCATGTGCAACGTGGCATTATTTCTTCTCGGAAATTCACCCCAGACAGGCGCGATCACTCAAGGTCTATTATGGGTCTAGTAGTGTGTGGTCTGACGCAAGTCGTCCCGATGTACCTGGCTGAGATTTCCAGTGCAAACGTTTGGGGATCGCTAGTTGCCCCGGAACAACCCTGCGCTAACGTGGATGTAAGTAAATTTTCTTATGTGTGTGCATGAGAGCCAACAGCTATAGCCCTTCAAGATCTTCTTCAGCTGCGAGCTTCTGTACAACTCTAATAAATTCATCGAGATCTTATGCATGACTCTTCTAGATTGGATCCCATATGAGATATTGCATATTGATGAAACTCTCTGTGCATCAGGAGTCCCATACACAGGCCCCTTTCAAATGGTAGCCCTACGTTCGACCCATATACGGATGTTCTGGTAGGTGGTTGCACTGGTTAAAAAATAGGTCGTGTGGAGGATTTACCTTGGGATTTAGACGCTTTCTCCTTAACTACATCGCGTGGCTGTCGACATGGCCGAAATTTAAGCGGTTGAAGGTGGGGTGCTTGACAATGCTATATCAACAATTTATGGTACGTGTGTTTGCAACCGAGATATAATCCTTGATCGGTAGAAGACGGTTGGTCTAGGGTTGTAACATAAGTGCTGGCTTGTCTTGTGTGAATTCTATGTTGCCTGACGAAGGTATACGACCAATGTATACTATGCGCCAACGACTCAGTCGTCAACTGTGTGTTGCTTCAGCCTTCAGTTCATTTTACCCCTCCCTGGTCTTTGTTCAGTTGGGCTTGAGCCCAAACGCAATATCTTTGCTGGCTACCGGAGTGTACGGCGTTGTGAATGTGAGTTATCTTTCGAAACTAGCTCACGCTCCTCGTTGCCAACACATCTTAGATGCTGTCCGCTGTTCCGGCAGTGATCCTCACATTGTCGGTCGGCGCCCTCTCTTGGTGCTTGGTGCAACTGGACGTGGTATTTTTGCTTACCGTAGTCGGCGGGTTGGCCGCTGTGTTTGGACACGACTGGCCATCACACAGAATTGCGGGACACACTGCAATAGGTACAGCCCACGATGCTCCTCATCTCCCATTTAAGGTTGATGAATTGGAACTAAAACATCTTTGATTCACAGCCTTCATCTCCTTATACGACTTCAACTTCTTGTATTCGAGGGCGCCGATCGGTCGGGGTACGCAATGGCTTCTTCCACATGTTGATGGACAGTCTTGCTTACATTTCAAACGGCCCTGCCGAGTGAAATCTTTCTTCTTCATCTCAGATCTACCGGCGTCTCGCTCACGACCCCCACGACATGGATTTCCAATTTGTATGTCCTCTTGGTAGTTTCGGGGTTGCACATGATGAAAAAAAAGTGCATTAAATGATGCTCACCGTTTTTTGGACAGCGTTATGGCTTGTCTCTTTCTCCATGTTGATCAAAATTACAACTGGTGGGACCTTCTTTTTCTTTGTGGAATTCTTACTTGGCTTTCTTGACAATGTGTATGTCGGCATTCCTGCGTGTTTGTGAATACAAACCGGGCTAACTAACTGTATGCTTGTAGGATTGTTTTATCCGAAAACAAAAGGAAGGGTGAGTGTTGACGGGGTTTTTAGTTGTTTGATACGATTGTTGCTCATGCGACATGTGTACCCAGAGGTTGGAGGAGATAGACGCGGCAGAATTCGGTGATAATGCGTCAGAGAAAGGATGCGAACATATGGAGAGAATATGCTGCGGCCTTGGACCACCCGTCAAGGAGTTACTGTCTGCATAGAAAGCAGGGTTTTGCCATATGTTGGTCACCTGAGTCGGTGGTTGCACCACGGATGTTGATCACCTCAGACCTAAAGATCGTCGTCACTTCATCTCATTCAACACCAATCGTTTATGTCGGATGTTGCTGCTTGCTGCAGGGGTCGTCGGAGCACTGGATAGTCGTTTGTCTCCCGAGGCGCTATGACAACTGCTCTCGCAACATTCTCATCGTTGGTGAGACAGGCATCGGGAAAGGCTCCGTCGTCAACCTTATCACTGGAGAACCGCAGTCATTTCTGGTGCTTGCGGTTACACCTTGGGAGCCACATCATACAATATCATTCTATCGGACAACGAACAACTTAGCCATCATATTCGTTTGCTTGACACGGTAGGCCTATACGAGCCGCAGTCCGGGAGGGACGACCACCGTGACCTCACAGCGATTGAGGAAGCGAACACGCTCTATGATATGTCAACTACAACGGACGGGCGGCACTCGCCTGTTGTTTCGTTTACGCAGCGGGAGGGAAACGGCGCTGGCACAGAGAAACCGTCGCTTGTTCCGCGATATTCTATTTCAACGCGAAGTGCCGGTCGCATTCGTCATCACGGATATGAATAATGAGCGGTCGACAGAGTCTTCAATTGAGCCATTTCACTACTTAGGGCGTTTTGTGTATCCAACCGTCGTTGTCGTGGAGTCTGCTCAGACTTCCAAATCCCGGGCAACATCTTGGATTGATGTATTTCAACAAGAAAGCCTTGCTCGTGCTTCAATATCCCAATGTTTTAGTACTTTTGATCTCACTGTTGGAGAGCGTGAGGTACAGGAGTGTGACCTCCAGTGAGAAAGCGTACGAAGGTTAATGAGTGTCGGTATATGGTAACTTAGTGTAATAAAAGTGTACGAAGTAAAGCCGATAAATTAGTTAGTTGACATGACTCTTACGGGGATGTGTAGCGCTATGCGGTACCCAATTCAGCGTCCGAGTCGGCGTGTTAACTGTTGACGCTCGGCTGTCGAATACGGAACGCAGGATATTTCCATTCGTCAAGAATAGATTGAAACCGAACGCACCTCCGAGCCGGAGCCGTCCTGCATCATCTTCTATGTCTGTGATTTCTTGCATTCCTGCCACGGTTCCGATCGGTTGGGATACGCAGTGGGTTTTGCGACGCGTCCATGGACCATCTAGGCTGGTATAAATAACCCCCTTCTCTTGCATCTCAGATCTGCTGGGGTTTCACTCGCGACCTCAGCGACAGTCGGATCTCTGATGTGTACGTTCACTGGATGACACCACGAGATTCGTTTTAGTCAATGCTGATCAAATTTTTGAAGGGAGGGCCTAACACTTTCCGCCTCGGCTTTCCCAGCATGTACATCGACCGCCTGCGTGTTTGTGAAACATTCGGAGTCGTTTGACAAGAGGTTACTCACGTCGACTGGTTTCTTGCACAGCAGAACATGGGCACGCCGGAACTTCGGCAAAGGATACAAGTGGGTCCAAGAAAATACAAATGGAGAGGGTATGTCGTGAGCCTAGGGATGCTCGAGCTGCCTACCTTGCAGATATGAAGAAGTACGGAGAAAGAGTGCTTGACGCACCAGAGCGTCGACAAAGAGTATACAATGAGGCTTGATTCGCCACAGTGACTCGTCTGAACGCCGACTATATTCATGTTGACCGGACACGTATGAGACGCCACACACACGCTTCTGTGACAGCAAGGAGTCGGCGCTTGCGTTCGCCGAAAATGGTGGGATGTACGTCGAATCTGACATCAAAAGGAGTACGCCCCATGGCACAGGTCCCAGGGTGACGTCCATCAACATGCGTCATCGCATTCGGGTTCAATTGAATAGACACGGTGATATCGTCGGTATCATTGTCACACGTGAGGATTCGCGGGTGTTGAATGCAGGGTGTGGCTCCGCGTAGTCATACGTGAGGATGAGTAGTCCGAGGCTAAGCGACTCAATGCATAGGCTGGGGCGAGAATCTGTCTGGCCGAATCAGTGATGATGGTGACAGTTAGTGCGGGAGATACTTTGTAATAGTAATGTGGTGGTCCTCGTATGAGCGATGATCCCTCTGGCACAGGGCCGTATCGGAAAAAAGAGGGCACGTCTTACCGTCCGTGTCAAAGGGTGCGATTGATCCTGTGAACGGGAATAGTGTAATGAGCCTCAGGTTTTTGAGCGGAAGTGCACTGTGGCGAGTTTAATACTTATGTGAATGACTCGAGGCCTGGCGTCATCATGACCCGGGATGTTCTATGCATACCGTTAGCGAAATGAACGGGGTTCGAGATGTTGAATTGAGCGAGTCCGTATACAGTGAGAACAACAGCGAAATCACTTACGTTCAAGAACCAAAAGTCACCGGGGACGAAATCGTACGATTGAGATCCTGTATTTCGAAAGTCGGACGAAAACTGTCAGCCAAAAAGATCCTGCGACCCGGAGGCGGGCGGTACTTGGCACTCTGTCAGCCGCCAGAGTAGACGTATAAACGGGCGGGATGAGGGAAACATCGCACCACACATCTTTATTTTCGAGTCTATTTTCCACCCACCTCTGCCTCTATCATCGCCATGCGCACTCTTGCCCTTCTTGCTGCGATCACGCTAGCGCATATGGTCCACGCATCACCTCGCCCAGACCTCGCGGTCCGTCCAGACGCGGACGACCTCAGCAACGATAGACACGTATTCCATCACCTAGATCGCAATCAACGGACAGCCAACCGGGATCACGAGCGTGTCAATGGAGAGGGATGGTGGGGGGGCTACTTTGTCAAAAAGCTGGAGGACGAACAGCACGGAGGTGCTCGGGCGAGAGTGGTGGACAGGCGGTTCATGCAAGGCCCGGATTACAGCCAAGGAGGGGGCACTGAGGGTGGTTCCGAGTCTACGAATACGACATACACGCAGCAACCTGGGAAACCGGGAGAGACAGCCAACAGCCATACGTAGCAGGGTCATTTCATTTGGATTTGGATGGCAATGTAACTGTATGTATGAATGCACAGCCACGACGATTGCTGATTCAGCCAGTATAAAAAACAAACCCCCAAAGTCGTCGCTCTGCTGTGACGTTCTTCTCCTCGCTTATCTTGTTCTACGAATGAGCTCCAACCAGAACCCGCTTCCTCCCCCGGCTTACCAGGCTACTGGGTCGTCCAGAAAGCCCTTGATCAACCAAGACTTCAACGCTTCCGAGCCGCTGCTTGGTCGCGCCAGGTCTCCAGCCGGTGCCATCTATGATCAGCCCGAACAGGGTGACATCCCAGATGACTTCAAGGTATGGCAATGTCTGCGATCACCGCTCCGCATACTCATTGCCCCCTCACTCAAGTATGGGGTCACTGTCGCTGAAAGTTCTAGGGAAGTTCAGGCCGCCTTCGTTCGCAAGGTGTACACTATCCTGTGTAAGTACTCCGTCGATAGACTTTGCAACCCGGCTCATCTTTCGTCTCTTCTAGTCGCCCAAATCGTGAGATTTCTTCCATCTCTTTTCAGCCAATCCCTAATCCTGCCGAACAGCTCGCCACATGCTTGGTTGCTGGTGGTATCTCCCAGTCCACTTCGGCAATTATGTGGATTGCACAAAAGTACGTTCACCGACTTTATCCTGTGTTTCTAGCTCATCTTTTTAGCACATGGTCTATTTACGTGTCTCTCTTCGGTACCCTCATCGTCCTTGGTGTCCTTTTCTGGAAGCGCCATAGCCACCCTCTCAACTTTGTGTTGCTGGCCGCATTTACCGCAATGGAAGCATTCTCTTTAGGGGTGCTCACTGCATTCGTTGACAATGTCATCGTATTGCAAGCCCTGTGCGTATTGCATCATTTGCGGGTTGGTCGAGTATTAATTGCTGGCAGTTTGATTACCCTGGGAGTCTTTTTAGGATTAACACTTTTCACCCTTCAATCCAAGGTTAGTATTTTTTCTCTTATTAGTATCATTACATCTGACGATCACCCGTAGTATGACTTCTCTGGACTTGGCCCCTGGTTATTCGGCGGCCTCATGGCTTTGGGTATGCCGCATACATTATAATGATCAGTATCTAACCGCTTTTCCGCAGTAATGGTCGGATTGGTCAACTTGTTCATCCCATTCGGACGAACGATGGACATCATTTACTCCCTCGGGGCATGCTTACTCTTTAGCGGCTACATCATGTATGACACTTTCATCATCACGAAACGTCTGTCCCCCGATGAATACATTTTGGGTGCTATCAGTCTTTACCTTGAGTGCGTCTCGTTCTGTCTAGTATTACAGTGAGCTGATTACTCACTCTCGACTTATAGCTTCATTAACCTTTGTAAGTTTGACCGTGTTTCGACTAACGGTGATGCTCAACTCTCTACTCGCAGTCATCAACATTCTTCGCCTCATGAACGATCTTCAGGATCGCTAAACTGCACGTTTACTTTCGCGCTGTGCACGGTTTATTTGCAAAGGCATCGATAGCTTGTTTTTATTGTTCCGCGATTTAGCATGTATATTATTGTGGTCGTAATTATCGGCAAAGGTTGGACTACAAATGTATTCCAACAAACTTTTTGGCGGCCCATTTCTTCTGTGGCTCGTTTGTCAGGCAAGATTGACAGAAGTTGTTTGCGTTTACTATCAAAGCTCAGTGTTCACGAAACGAAAAATAGTCTGTAGTCCGAGGAATAAACGTCATACCATGTCATAGACAACAACAAAGCAGAGATAAGGAACATTGATGAGTTTGGACATTGATAGACGCGTGGTTTCGCCGCGCCTCCGACCCATGACGCATTACCCGGGTCCGGCCCCACAAACTGGCGGTAGCGCTTGGAAGCGGGCGAGCCAGCAAACGATCGAGATTAATCTAGAGGGCAAAACTGAGGAACCACATGATGCGAACGTGCCATACCGACGCCTGGTGCTGATGCTGGATAACTGAGCACCGACGAATCAAAGGGCAAGGAATCAGGGGCTGTGATATCGATTCGTCATTCTCTTGTTTTCTTTTTCTCTCGTCGAGAATGGATCGGGCCTGGAGTTGAAGAGCCCAGCGGTCCGGGAAACCTGTGAGCGGGTCCAGTCCGCGGGACAACCGAGACGAGCATACATACATATATCGAGATGGGTGTGTGCAGAGATCGAAAGACGTGATCGAGATCTGTCCAGAGATCACAACCACTGGAAGATGTCATGCCGACGGGGGAGGGAGAAAAGACCTCCCGATGCGAGCCCAACCGCTACCGATGGATGGATAAGCGAAAGGGGTTTCTTTTCGGTGGCGGGAGAATGCGATCGGTCTGGACCTTGGGGATGGAGGATGCACCGGAAACCCGCGATCGAGTCCGGTCTGCGGAACATGCTGATCGCTGGGAGCACACACACACACACGACGAGCGCAACCAACGGTCGCGATGCGGGGATGGGAGCCGTGCGCCTAGAACGAACGAGGCATCCGCCGACACGACACGGCCGCTCGCGTTTCATGTTTCGTCTTGCCCTTGACCCAACCACCGTCTTTGGCGTCCCACTGTAAATCTCGTCCACCGTTACGCGTGCGGGGGTACCTTGGAGCGATCGGCGTTTGGTACTGTGGGTATACAGTGGTGCAGCGAGCTGCCACCGTGACGTTTCTAGAATACAACCTGCACGGAAGCGAGGTGATATTCTGTGTCGCCCATCACAGCATGGTAGGCCGTTCGCCAACACGGCATTCACGGTGTGAAACACGTCTGTTCGAAGGCGGTACTGTTAGTAATGGAAGGAGTCCGCAAGAACAGCTTCGTACCGTTTTTGACGCAGCCGTTCTGGCACATGGTCGAGACACAGCCTGGTCGAACGTCCGCAAAGGGTTTGTTTACCGGACTGGCACGAGCTTTTTTTCTTGCTGTTTTGAGCTGTGTCTACTCTTGTGCTTGTCCTGACCTTCATCCCTAATATAGACTTTCACTATCACGCAGATAGAACCGCAGTGCCGCAGTGCTTGCTACCCACGATAATCCAGGATATCTCGTCAGTCCGGTAACCATACAGCTTGGTGCAAAAGATGAGCACCAACTGGCATGTGCCAAGGGTACACCGATGACACACTTAGGGGGAAGGGTAAGGGTGTCGCATTTGCGCGTTGCCATTGGGAGTACATACCTCCACTATTTGAAGAAAAGATAAGGAGGTCATGATCAGTCGGGTTCACTATACAGCACATATATGGATACTTGCAGAATGGAGACACGGCGGCGAACTTGACGGACCTTGGACCACATTTCTTCCACTAGGACTTGGCTGGGCTACGATCAGATCATTCTAGGTAGGCGATGTGAACTTGGTCTCTCGCGAACAGTTTGTATCAAGCAAGGTCAAATCGGGAGATTATCACATTTGAAAAAGAGGGGATGACAGCTAGGCCGCATTCAGATGATATACTGGATGGAAACGTTGGCGATGGAGGCCCCACGATCGACATTGGGTGAAACGTAGGAGGCAACTCTATTACAGAGTTGGTTTCAAGATCATTAAATGCCACATCTTGTAGTGGTGGGTGGACTCACAATGCATTCATTGGTAACTCCGGGACCGTCGACCGAGATGTCTTCAAGTGCGATCTCCGCGTTCATAGTAAGAACGGCGTACCAAAACGACCACCCATCGAGTATGAGCGATACCTGTGTGTGTGTGCATCAGCTTGACCGAGAACTGATGGAAGAACGAATCGTATTCTGATTCATCCCACTGGCCCAATCCCCGCTCGGTAAACTGAGAAGTACATGAACAATGGTGAGGATGGAACGTCGCTCAAGCAGGATATAGATGTATGCTTTCCCGCTAAACTGCATAGTCGATTCCGAGTCAATTTGGGGCGGGAATATACGAGAGTAAGTAGTATTCGCGCGTTTGGTACGGAAAACCTGCCGATTTACTTACTACTGGTGGTCAGACGTCTTGTCTGTGCAAATTCCCAGTGGTGGTTTTGTTAGTAGTGTTATAATTCCGAAATTGTTTGTTTCCAGCATACGCGTTGTCAGGTTGACCATAACTTAGGAGGCTCTACATATATTTGAGCATGGTATCCCAGGTCCAAATAAATACAGACTATTCGGACAACATTACCGAGGCATCATTGCAAGCTACTACCATCACTGTCGCTATCGAATGTCTGCGCACGAATCTTCTCGATGGAGCTCGCGATCGCGATCGCGTCTTTCCGTGAAAACTTGCATCCTCTCACCAGTTGCTCCATCAAATCCTTGTTAGTCGGCTGACGGGAACGACGTCGCCAAGTGAGCTTCTTCATCATTTTCCCCAACGTCTCTGCAAACCACACCTTTGGGCTCTCCCTCCGCCATCCGCCGTCCAATGGTGCCGTCAACTCCAACAAGAGCTTGCGCATCCTCTCTCTGGACTCCTCCATTCGTTGTCTAAAGACGCCGTCGACCCCAGCGACGGCGGTGACACACGCGTGGCCGTTGGGCGATATACCATACTTTTTGAACGCGCTCTCGTTGTCGACCCACCACTCCTCCATGTCTGGCTCGTTCTCCAAGTTGGTCACGACGACGGCGAGCGGTACCTTCTTCTCGCAAAGCACGTCCACGAACAGCCTGTAGTTCTGCTGCACCGACTTCGTAATCCTGCCCCGCATGCATAGCAAGAGCAGGTGGACGCCGCCCGAACGCTCGAGCCCTTTGATCAGCTTGTACGCATGCTTGATCGCACGGAGATAGTCCTCCGACGAAATCTCTGGCTCATTGAGGCCGATCGTATCCCATATGCAGTAAGGCTTGTAACTCTCGAGGACGGCGTGATATGGGACCGAGGAGAACGTGCAGGCGCCTGCGTCGGGCGACGTTTCGGCGAGTGGTTGGCCTACGATCAGGTTGACCAACGAGCTTTTTCCGACGCCCGACTCGCCAAATATGATGACGTTGAAGGGTTGCGAGTCGTACGCGGGCGGTGGATCGCTGAGAACCTTTATTTTACCCCCAGGGAGACGTGAGTTTGAACCGCGTCAGCGTAAAGCCTGGCGACTTACGGAGTTAGTTCGCGATGGGAATGAGGACATGAACGGCAGGTAGACGTGCATCCGTTCTCTGGCGAGGGCAAACAGGGCAGACAGAGACATCGTCGCTAAAGACTAGGGCTTTTTGGCTGGCTTCCATGTGTATAAGGGCTGTGGGTATCGTCGTCATCATCTGACCGTTGGCGCGAGGCATGCAAGGCGTTAATTGCTGCAAGCAGAGAACCCTGCAATAATAGAGGAAGTCCCTGTCGAGAATAATAATGTTTCTTCTCTTGGGGGTATGCAATACAGATATGGAACATTCGTACGATATCACAACGGGCGCTATTGAAACGAGTCAATCGAAGAGGCATCGTCCGACTTCACAAAATCAGGCCCAGCGTTTTCCAGCCGCTTGGCCCATATCTTATTTGCCAAATGCTCCGCTTCTGATCGGGTAAACTTGCATTTAACTTGAAGGTGGCGAGCCAGCTCCTCCACCGTTAGCGCCCGTCTGCGCCGGCTCCTGACCTGACTCAACCACTTCAACAGCCTACCGGCGAGATGAATGAACCAACCCCCCCGCTCTGGCCTCCAAGACGTGCCACTCCCGTTCACAAGCCCCAACAGCATGGCCCGTATCGTAGCCTGCGATTCTCGGTACTTGTCCGCGTAGCAGCCGCCGAGTCCGCGGACGGCTGTGATACACGCATGGGAAGCGCACGACAGACGATACGCTTCGAACAGCGGCGCGTTTTTTTCCCACCACCCCTCCATCGACGGCTCGTTCTCCAGATTCGTGACGACGAACGCGATCGGCACCTCGTTTTGACACAGGATCTCACAGAACAAGCGATAGTTGTTTTGCGTCACCGCCGTGATTCTCCCGCCGCGTATGCAAAACAGGACCAGGCGAATGCCGCCCGTCCGTTGCAGTTGACAGATGAGCGTGTTCGCTTTCTCGATCGCCGCGAGGTAGTCGTTCTTCCCAAACTGCGGCTCGTTTAAGCCTACCGTGTCGAACAAGCGGATATGATGGCTGAGGCGTTGGTCATCCGATAGAATGACGTCGTATGAGGTGGCTTCCATGGTGCAACCACCGGCACCAGAAGAGACTGTGGCGATGTCTTCCCCGGCGATGAGGTTGATGACGGAGCTTTTCCCAACGCCTGTCTCACCAACGATGAGAACGTTGGGGGAGTAACGCCGTTGTGCCTGGTAAGATGGGGGGTTATCTCCTCTGGGGGGCTCTCGTCGCATCTGCCACAGACGATCGGCAAGGTGACGTCCCTCGAGGTCATGCCACTCACTATTGAATTCGCCCGAATCCGTAGAGTGTCAGAGTGACGGGGGGAAGAGGTATAGGGTGGGTGGAGATGGAGCCTATCACATTTATAGCAGCCTCGTTGACTTTGCGGCTCCGGCGTAAACGGTGCGTGGGGACGCCAGTAGGGAAATCGTGAACAGATAGGACGCCATGGGCGGCTACATATAACCTTGACGTTGCACTCACCTCCGGAAAAGTATAAATCGTTGCGATCAAACTCCACACGAAACAGCGCCATCAGACTATCACCCAATCGATAGTGGGCCTGGAAACACGCTGAATGGGTGAGTCATCGTTTGGCGACCATAACGTTCCCGAGAAGCCATGTCATTCACCCCTTTAAAGGCAGGACCTCTCGCAATGCGGCAGTCGCATGTACGTGCCTCTCAACCGTCACTGGGATTCCGGCAAGTGCCGTTGGGGAAAGGAAGGCCATCGAGCTCTGGATGAGCGTCAAAATGGGGAGCCGAAATCGACCACGCACCAACCTTGAGGTCATTTCCGTGGACGCTGGGGGGTCATATAGAACCGTCGTCCGCTCTTCAGTGCCAGGCACCAGAATCGTTTATCAGACCATTACGCTTTCACTGACCCATTCAATTCCAACACGACTTGTGACGCTTGAAGGTTCCTCAAAAAGCTAGACGTTCACCGCATCATGGGAAAGCCCAAGAAGGTGAGATCTGACCTCCTCTGAGTGACTCGTCGCGCAGTACTAATACCGCTTATCAATAGCCCAGCATGGATGACGACCGTGTCCACATGGAGGTGCGTGTCTGCCACTCGGACGCACGCCCATCCTCGACTGAACCAACCCCAGGCCAAGAACGTCGTCGTCTTTGGAGAGAGCGGTGTGGGAAAAAGCTCCCTTATCAATCTAATCGCGGGGCGAACGATCTCCGAAACGTCGAGCGGGGCGATTGGATGTACGCTCGAGTACAAGCGGCACTTGCTGGACCTGGACGACCACCCATACGCTATATGGGACACGGCAGGGTTGGACGAAGGGAGTATGGGCTCTGTCCCCGCAGACAAGGCAGAAGCCTATCTCAAACAACTCCTGCACGAGCTCGCCAGGAGCGACGGCGTCGGCTTGCTCGTCTACTGCGTGCGCGGCACGCGCGTGCGGTCTGCCCTCCTCACCAACTACCACATCTTCTACTCCGCGATCTGCAGACGGAAGGTCCCCATCGCCATCGTCATCACCGGACTCGAGAACCAGGAGGGCAACATGGAGACGTGGTGGTACAACAACGCGCCGCAGTTCACCTTGCTAAAGATGTTTTTCGATGGTCACGCCTGCGTGACGACGCTCGGTACGCCCACCGAGAACCCGACGCAGGCACTACGACGGGAGCTGTCCAGGGAAGCCGTGATCAGGATGATCACCAGCGTGTGTCGCACGCAGCAATGGAAACCACCCGAACGCAGCTGGATCGAATCTGCGTATTCGGACGTCCGTGCCATGCTGTCTCCGAGACGCGGTCCCAATTCACGCCTCCCCACCGTCATCATGTGCGAAACGCCCCGAACCTACCGCCGTGAGAGACAGGTGAACAGGAGGCGGTCCTTCTCCTTTCAGTATCCCCTTTCTCTCAACCCAGTCGGCATCCGCAATCCCGTGTCGTTCTCGGATGCCACGTCACGCAGCAAGCTTCCGTTCGAACAAGGCGTCAAATGTACGCCAGAGCGTTCGTACCGCGTTTACCAGGTTTCTCCCGAGGGACGGGAAGAAGAGCCGAATAAGGGTCCCATCGTCAAACGCGCTGCGAGCCTGCTCATCTTTTGCGTCAACGTGGTAGAGGCAGGACAGAGGGCTGTCAAGCCCCAATGGGACTATTTCAACCTCACCTACGGCGGTGATCTTTCACCGCAGATCGTCGTGGTCATCGGGGCCCCTGACCAGCTGTCCGCGGAAGAATGGTGGGAACGCACAGTAGGAGGTTCGGCCGCCGCGAACGATATTCAAGTTGTGTATTACCCCCACGGCATAGATGGGGTTAGAGTCGATGCAGCACAGCGGCGGCTACAACGCCTCATCAACGAGCGCTGCATCGACCTTAGTAAACTGGCATTTGCGAAGAACGGAAATCCTTTCAGGCGGTCACTTCGCGTGGAAGTGTCTGGTTTGCCGTCTCTATGGGGCAAATCTGAGAACAATAGCGAGGAAGATGGGCTACTTGGTCACGAGCAGGACATATTGACGAGAATCGGTGTGTGGAACGAAATGGAGCGGAGCCCAACAAGTCCAACGTCTCTAAAGGAAACCCAATGGCATTTTTTCTAATCTTTGACAATAGTTACCCCTGTTCTCCTGTTAGGGTATATGCAATGGAGCTGTGCGATAGCCAATTGTCTCAGGAAAATGACCAGTATCTCCGTTGCCGCCGCCGGTCCTTGTCCATTTCGCCATCTGTATGTAACACCATGGGGGAAAAATAGAGAGCTTCTCGAGCTCCACACCCTTTGATAGCCACGAGGGACTTACGCCATCGTAGACAGAAACCGGAACCGAGCACCTTGGAGCCTATCCAAACTCGCGCTCAGAATGTTCTCGGCATCCCGCCTGCGAGTGTCACCCAGATCAGCAGCCCTGAAGTTCCGTTTTGAAAAACGTGCATTCGCTGGCCGTTGACGTATTGCATGCCGTTTAGAGAACGTTGGTCGCACCAGGGATGCGTTTCGTACGAACATTGTTTCGACCGACTGGATTACGAATTTCATGTCGATCTAGAACGCGGAGCAAGGTCGCCGACTGGCATCAATGGAATTTGAGTTTCTCGGAGCGATGACGATGACCCTATACTCGCGGCACGAGGTCGGGGCGTTCGTACCTGCCTTTTTTTATACGGCGGGTTACACGAGCCTGCTGGCGATGGGTAAAAGCGAATAATAATAGCAAGAGACGGCCCATCAGCTGTGCAAGATAAAAGTAATGAGGAATGATGCCAGATCTCAAGGAATGATGGCGAGGCACAGCCGCAGAACGATTGATCGAGGGTCACAGTGATCGAGCGGCCCGAATCCGTCGCTATAACGGTGGACGGGTGGAGAGTCATCTGGCCAGTAGCCCGGGGGAGGTGTCTGTGTCTGTGAGCCTGAGAAAGCGCGCACACGCGCGCCTGCCACGAGCCCGCCACGGGGCGAATCATTGCCGGTGACCCGTGCGGATAGAGACGTAGAGCCGGAACCGAACAGCGGCCCTATATGAACGTTATGAACGGCAGACCGTCTTGCCCGTCTTTTTTTTCGTCCCTCCGCGCACGAGACCTTGAGAACCGCACCTGTCCCAATCCCGTTTCCGTCTTCCCGTTCCCGTCACGAACAAAAAAAAAAAAGAGAGACGACCGACATGTCCGCATCGACCGGCTGTGTATCGCTCACGGGTACGTGAGTGGCGTCACCGAAAAAAAAAAAGAAAAAAAAAACGCCGCATCCTGTTATTGTCCTCGTGCCATCAGATGGGTTGACGACGTCGCACCAGATTTCACGGCATACGAACTCCCGACGAAAAAATGGCTCAAGTTGATCCGACCGCGGATGCGCCTCCGCGTGCGCGCCCAGAACCGGACGTTCGTCTCGCCGAGCGTCCACGTCCGCGGCCGGAACTCACCCGGCGCGGTCTCTTGGCCCTGGCACGACGGGTGAGTGTGCGTGTACGTATGTGCGTGCGTGTGCGTCGTGCCGTACCGGGGGTGCTCATGGACGCAGACCGTCGTTTGCAGACGACGACGTGTTCGAGGTCGAGGTCGAGCAGGGGTATTGGCTATGGTACAGGTGCATCCGTCGGACGAAGCCGGTGACGATCGACCAAGTGCGTACCGGGAACCGTGCGTGCTTCTTTTCCGTTGCGGTTTAGGGGGCTGTCTGTCTGATGCCGCGCTTGCAGACTGCGCGCTGTCATTGTATGACGGAGAAGCGTTCGCGGACGTTCCCGAGGACAGGATAGATATCGGCGAAATCATGTTTACGCTCGGAAGCGATGGGGACGACGCGTCCTCGGGAGGCAAAGACAGCCCGCACGCGTGAAGCAGCTCCGTTCCGTTCTCATTCAAGTTTTGATGGACGCTTTCGGCTCGTAACGATCCATTATAGTTTCTCCCATTGAACGGGGGGTCCGTCCGTGCTACCGACATGTCAACACACTCATTGTATCGTTATGCAACCCGTGAAATGTATTCCATGTACATGCCATCCCCGCGACAGCCATTTCCAACGCGTGCATTCTTCGCCCGCACAAAAACACATGCTCCAGACAAACACGGTCGGTCTGCCATTGTGTCGGCGCCACCTTGCGGTGTTCGGACGTGACATGTGAGACAGCTCAGTGCCTTGCTTCCCTTTTGTGATCACATTGTCTCTTCCCGTGACTCGCAAAGGAAATGAATGGAGGCGTCGTTCCAGGTCGAGGCCATGTCTGGCACGGCGATCTGAAACCTCGGTGCTAGGGTATCACGAGCACTATGTTGGGGTTTTGTGGAGATCCGTGGCACGCTCGACGTCGGTACGGATTTCACGGACGCGAGTATGTGGGGAGCTTTCATGTTCAGATGTTCGGCATGATGCGCGCGCTCTGATCGTGGCATCAGGGCATGACGCATGTGCGTCTGGGCTGCGCTTCGGAGTCGAGACGTGGTCTGGCCGGGATGGTCGGATGATTTCGTTCTCCCCTCGATTGCATAATCATCTCCGAGCCGGGCGAAATACGTTTTGAGAAATCGTAATCAACGGCCCTTGGAGAGCGTACGATTGACCGTTGGTGCGTCGTTAGGGGACAAGCGTTGTACGGTTTCAACGTTACAATCAAACGCAAGCGTGGGATCAGACCAAACCCGGTAGCGCACCACGCAGACGAGACGTCATTTCAAATCACGCTCTACGAGTGTACTGAGGCCGGCTCGTACGGCGTTCGAGATGCCTAGAAAGATATAGGAACGCGCTGCCAGCTCGGACTTGGAAGAAAAAATGGGGTAATGAAGATCGTGGAAACGAGTGGTGATGACGCGATGACGTCCCACCAGGGCGACGCGACGCGCATCAATGGTGGAGTAGATCGTGGAGAGTCGTTCCAGGTCGTAGGACATGATGTATGATAGTGCGGCGGGTACCTGATGGTGAGAAGCTGACCATAATCCCCTATCAGGTCGACGGTCGACGACATATCGCCGACCAAGCACTAGATGTGAACGGCAGCGATGTGATCTATCGAGAAGACGGCGCAGGTTTATATCCGCGTGTCCACAGTGGCGTACGGTGAGTGCCCCCTTGCGCCTAGCGAAGAGGGCAATCGTGCAGCGGATCCCTGGATCAAGGACGAGTGGGGCGATGTGGAGTATGCAAGACGTCACACGCCGTGATCGATATGGTACGGCGAAAATAACTCAGACGGAACGTGAGGAGAGAGAAAGGATGGGATGGCGATAAAGGACGTGAATTGTTCTGCCTGCAAAGGAGACGACGATGCCAGCGAGATGAGGGGAGCCTACCGTATATATCGATGTGACTCGCACCGGAGAGCTGTGAGACAGTTGGAAAAGTGATCGTGAATCAGATCCCGACTGGGTCCGATATCGAACTGCCAGACTGGGGAGGAGGCGCCCATGATGGATGCGGCCGGAGGACAGATACGAAGGGGGTTGCCTCATTGAGTAGTGATGAAATTGATCCGTCGATTGTTGAGCCAGAAGAGAAAGGGTGAGGGTGGATACCCCAAATACGATTCTGGAAGCGGTGGAGAGGGCCGTCGTATTTGCCATTGGCGCTGTGAAGCTGGCACTGGCCAGGTCGGGGAATCGCGTAGGCGGATAGCGGCTCCACGGACGGACGGACGGACGACCGTCGCGATTCGCAACGGAGAGCGCGATTCGATGATGATGATGATGGGACGCATCCTGCGGCCGGGTGCTGGGGCGGGATTCGTTTGCGAACGCGGTCGTTAGGACAGAAGAAGGAGCGCATCGAATCTTTAATTATACATGCTTTTAGAAGGCCTGGAACGGTTCGGACAAGCACTGTTAGCACGTAGATAGAGCGGTCCATGTGGAAATTGGATTGTGAAACTTTGCTTAGTCAGGCATGTTATGAGCAAGTCAGACCGTCGCCTCGCCCTCGTGTCTCCGGCGAGGCAGCGACCTGTCACACGATCACCACCCTACGCAGGCTTGTCGTCCGTATACTAATACGAATTCTCTTTCTCCTTTCTTTCTCTTCTACTCTCCCATTCCTTCCACTCCCCCAATGTCTCCCATCCCCCGTCCCCCCTCCCGCTCAGAACGTCTCCTCAGGGACACCCTCCGCAGGGACGATACCCTCCGCTCGCATGCCGCCACGTCCCGGCCCCGCTCCTCCTCGAGCACCTGTGACGACGACGATGACGACGAGGACCTCTTCCAGTCCGCCATCCTTTTCCGCCGCGCCTCCCGGGGCAGCGCCGCCTCTGTCCTTGCCCATCCCCACCTGGGCTTCTACGTTCCAGACCAGCACGAACAGGCCTCGTACTCTTCTCTCCTCCGCTCCTCCTCACACTCGGGCTCCTCCCGCTCAGGCCGCTCAGAGCCAAAATCACCTCACCACACCGCATATATGCACGAGAAACACGAGGACCTCGCGCGCCACCATGATCCCGCCCCACACGAGGCTGTTCTGCGCAACCGCCTCGACTCGGTCATACACAGCATGCACATAGACAGGGACAGAGATGCCCTCGACGTAAGTCCCCCTTTTGCTCTGTTTGGCTCTCATTCTCCTTTACTACAGCCTACTGACACCCGCGCAGTCCTCCTCCCTCCCCTCCTCCTTTGGCTCAACCTCCAACTCCCGCTCTCATGAGTCTCACCAAACCCACCTCACTCACCCGGACCCCGACCCTTGTCTGTCTTGCCTCCCAGAACGCACAACGCCACACCACCGGTATACACACTCCGCCTCTCCTCGACTCTCGTCCCCTCACCAAACCTCACCACGTCTTTCGACACGGTCTCCACAAAGTCCACGCTCCCCGCAAGCACTACGCTCGCCTCCAAGGACCCCCGCCTCCAAGGAAAAGCAGCAACTGAAAACTCTACATCCAGACTCTCCTTGGATGTACATGCCGCTGCCCCCTTCTCCGCCAGCGTTCTCTCCCTCACCAAAACACGTCAGTCCCGCCCTCGTTACTTTTGTCGCTAGTCCTCCCATGGTCGACACTCATCCCGTTCGTTTGCACACTCACTCCCCCGATTCCTCCTCTACTTTCGACCCCGAGGCTGCCTCTCATGCGCTCAAGCAACTACCGGGCTATGTCTCTTTCGCATCCGTCGCTGGTCTCGGCGCCCCTCCAGAAGAGGAAGACCGCCGCACCGGACGGAGACCGTTTGTTGGTTTCACTCTCGGCAGTGGAAAAGGTCGTTTGTCTGGCCTTGGCCTAGGCAGTGGGAGATGGTGGACGTTTTGATGGCCAAACCTTCTCCTGGCCGGTATCCTGCCTACACCGGCAACCCAACCCTCGTCGCGATGTTCCCAGCCCCGTGTGCGACCCATTCGGACAACTGAGTCAGCCTGGTCACGGGTGCTGCCGCCGCAGTTATCGTTCCGGAATCGCCTCACAACTTTTATCGGCCCACGTCTCGGATTGACCGTGTATTGCTCTAGATATGGAATTGATACAGACTATGGAATGGTCGCCTGTCCCACGTATGTAGATCGTGGGTCATATCGGAGAGATGTGTCACTCTCCTTTTGTCGCTCGTTTGTGTTGGGTGTACATTTTTTCTGTCCTCGGGGTATTGTGTTGTACAATCGTAATTTAATTCTACGTTCGTGCGTGACTAAGCGGCACGGAACTTGGCTGATGGTGGTGGGAAACGTGTTCACGACCAGACACCAAGCTCATCAAACTTACCCAGTCACTGCCAGGTTCTAGCGCACGACATCGGTCGGTGGTGGCTCGCCACCAACGCTTGAGAAGCGTGTGTAACAACTCATGACGTTACACGCACCCTGATCGCCCCGAAAACCCGACCTAAAACCATACGGTGGCTGAACTCTGTCGCCGGATGGATCGATAATCAACATCTCGCATGCATGTGCAGCACCATTTTCAGTCCTCGGCGATCATACGCTGGGAACAGGTCCAGGAACCAAGGGGATTCGGAACCTTGAACCTCCTCACGGTTGTGTATACCTCTGCGATGCACTCGGATTTGGGCGTTGGGCTGTCCTCGTGAGAGGGTCAGGTGTCCGTGAACAGATGCTGACATGTTTAGCCTTTCAACTCGAAGAGGCCCGGCTGCAGAACGGGGCAGAGATGGCCCTGAAACTCGCCCTGTTGCATGCCTTGATCCGGGTCGGTGGCGGCTGGGATAAGGTGGACGTTCTCTGGTGGTGGGAGTTGGGCGTACATTTAGGCAAGCACTTGTCCAGCGTAACAAAGGGTATATTGAGGGAGGCGCCATGGCAAACAAGGTCAAACAGTTAATACTGCTCGGTTGTCTGGCATGTCCGATGACCCTCCGGTGTCGTAGGTATGTACTTGCTTACTCTCTTCATTTGACAGTCTCCTACCCGAGCCTTTCGCTGCTGCACTCAGTGCATCGCTTGCATGACTTATAGGGTTCACAGGGTCGTTCACATGGATTCTTGACCCTCTTCAAGGACATGACTTTCCGTTTCGACGTGGGTGGCAGTTGCCTCTTTCATTGTCATGAGAATCCAGTCTGGTATATCCCGTGTCTCCCACTTTTCCTCATCGCTTCCTGATTCCGTCTCCGAACGTCATAGTATATGCGTTGCCTTCCTTCACAAGATCCGCACCGTCCACCGGAACACCGATCTTAATCGTTTTTAATCGAACTTGTCTCCGCTGTACCTCCCATGGGGGGCACTCCCTATTACCCCAGGTCGTGTGATAGAAAGGCGGCGTGGCATGTGCGAGGTGATTCACTCCTTCGACAGGCGCCCTGAAAACGTCTCAGAACCCCTGTGAATTCAATGTTGACCGGTTAACATGCTCTCTATCTCATTTAGATGTGAACCTGCCCTTTCACCCCGTGTGACACCTACTCACGGCGCGGACTATGGCACCATCTTTGATGGTGTGCTCCTCTACCCTGTTTAGTAGCCGGCAATTCTGTCTCACTTGGCGTTCTTTCAGTGACGCCGCTATGGGGGGAAATTGTTTGCCTTGTGCACCAAGTCTAGCACTCGACGTGCATCCATCCTACTTGGACCAGGGACCCTTATTAGCCGTCCGACACCGCATTCCAAATCTAGGCCTGCGAAAATGATTGTACGTATTTATGCTTGCACTACTATTAGGTCCTGGAAAGAGAATAGTACCTAATGAATAGGTACATAAAACATCATCAGACCGCATCAAACGCGGACTCGGCGCATTTCGCGCGCATTCGCGCTTGATGGGCATGCCCACTTGGTTTTGTTTTGAACAGTTTTGTAAACCAACCAGCAGATCGCACATCTCGTTCCGATCAACGCCTGTGGGCCGGGTGGCGTTTTTTCTCAATCTTTCTCCGTGGCGTTCCCTCGTCCAGTGGTCCAATTGCAAATTCAATCGTGGCGACGCAGCCCTTGACTTGTTTTTTTGGCGGCCATGCAGGGAATATCCTGTGGAGCTCATCCGTGCCTGCCCTCAGATCCGTGGAGTAGCGAGCCTTCGTCCCACAGGGTCTCCGTTTTTCGTTCTGGCCAGTACGGCGAGAAGAGGAAAGAGTGCGCACATGAACCGGGCGTGAACAGCACCGCAGTGCGTCATCCCCGTCGATGAGTGGTTCTGCAAGGTTTGCATTCTTCCGTCCCTGTTTCTTGCCACCGCCCATACACTAAAAAGTCCGTGAAGTACTCCGAGGGTCCATTCGCGTGCCTGGCTGGAAAGGAAAAGGGGCCAAACAAGGCAGGTGGGCGTGCGTTTCATCTCGCAGGACCAACGGTGTGCATATTATTTTCCTCTTGCCTTCCTGGCCCTCCGGTGGGCAGCACCCTCAAGGGTCACTTCACCGCATTGACACTGGGCCGTTTTTGCAATACGGTGCGATCCTTTTTTTTCCCGTGTGCATTGCCTCGACATTTTTTTTCTCTTTTACTTTTTCGAAAAGAGAATTTAAACTATAAAAAAAATTATTTTGTTTTATGTTGGTGCGGACTGCGGGGCATGGACTGCGCAGCACGTTCTGCGTGCCGCGTGTGTTCAACGCGCCATTCATAACAGTACCCCTGCCCAAAAACGTTCGCGTCCGCGATCAAGCCAATCCCAGCGTCCCGTCACGCAATCGGTCCTTCGATCACCGTCTCGCGCGCTGTCCCAAGGACGGGTTGCGTGAATCGCAAGGAATGGACTGACGGCATTGGGGGGTAGGAAGACCACCCGTGCGTTGCGGCGAATCGATGGTGTTGCATGTGGCTGTGGCGTTCGGTTCCGGGGAGGGGTCCTTCCTGGGGGGGACTGAGCGTCGAGACGGGCCACGTTGCCATCATCATCGACCGTGTGCGATCTCAGCATGCGACATCCTGGATGAGTTGCACGGATGGTGAGGAGACGAGGTCCGTGGGTGGTTACGATTACGCGCGCGCGCGAGATTGCAGTTTGTGTTGTGATCGTATGGGCGCCGATCGGGCGCGATGCAATGCTGCTCCCAGCCCTTCGGATCTCGAACGCCGGTCTGGCCCAGGATGCAGGACGACAGCGTCTACATTGCGACTCTGACACGATCGTACATGTCCCAGGACAACAGGCGTACCCAAAAGCGTTACACGTCCGGCGAGGATCCCCAAGGTCAAATCTACTGTAGGTAGTCCATGGTAACAAACAGCGAACGAGTCCGACACGACGATACATACATACGCATGCCGTCCGGCGGCCGTAAAAACGAACCTCGCTTGAATAGACACTCAGTGGCAGCATAAGACGAATAGCGAATAAACAAACGGAGCGAAAAACAACAATAACAACAAAAAAAAAAGTACATGGCTTGTAGTCGTTTCTTTCCTTCTTACGGTCGGTGCGGTTTCCACGGAACCCATATGTCGGCTCTGGTCAGGCAGTCTTCGTCGGGGAACATGGACGCGGTGCCCGCGGAACGGAGTGGGAGGGGACGTCGCCCGCCCGTCAGCCAGCCAAAGCACCCGGTGGGCATCACGTCGACGGGTTGTAACGCGCGCGTCTGGATCACCCTCGTTATTTTGGCAAACGCCGCGGGCGCGTCGGCGTGCTCTCGTGGAGGCAGTGCGCGCACGATGGCGTGCACCTTGCCAGCGTCCTCGGGGTGGTCGTGGTCGAGATGAAGGTCGTGATGGCGATGAGGAGGGTCGTGGTTGTGGAGATGGTGGAGGTGGTAGTGTTCGGCGTGAACGACGTCCTTCAGGGAGTCGTCGCCGTCGGACGCGTTCCACCACTCGTTTGCCGCCTGGTCCGACACCGCATCCCAAACGACGATCAAGAGCGGTCGTGTGTCCCCACCATACGACCCATAAAAGGCAGCGGCGCGCCGCCGCGCGTCGTCGGGGTTACTGTGGACGGAAGCACACACGATCAACAGGTCTGCGTTGCGCGGTGAGACTTGCTTCTTGAACCGCGGTCCCGCGCGTAGCTGCCGGTCGTGGATGCGATACACGACAAGCGGGAAACCGCCGAGATTCATGAGACGGCCACCCTCGAAGGGCGACACGTCCTTGACGGACCCGATCGGATCGCGTGCACGGTCTGGAACGTCGTATAGTGCCACGATGGGCGTTGGCTGGCTCCCGTTCTGCCGCGTAGGCTTGTACATGGCCCGGACGTCTGCCACGGCGGCAGCGACCCAACTGTCCTGTTCGGCTCCCCATCGATCACGTGCACATGCACGGGCGATCAAGGCGAGAACGGCCTGTCTGGACGCGTGACAACGTTGTTTGAGCGCGGGCGAATTGACCTTGTCGATGTTGAGCGTGGTCACGCACGCATGCCCATCAAAGTGCATCTTGAGCGCAGCGAACTCTGTCTCGCTGGCGACCCACCAATCTTCCATCTGCTCTTCATAATTTTCCAACCCGGTCACGACGGTCACGATGGGCACCTTTTTTCGGCAGATCGCAGAGTAAAAGAGGTTATAGTTGCTGAGCAGCGATTGGCGAAGACGACTGGCTCTGATGCAATACACGAGCAGGTGGATGCCGTTCGCTCTCGTGAGATCGCGGAGGAGAGATTTGAGATTCTGTTCTGCAATCTCCGCAGGGACCGTTCCGTGAGAGCCCTCGTCGAGTCCAGCGGTGTCCCAAAATGCGTACTGTGTGCCGTCGAGCTGTAATTCATACTTTCTGTGGCGAAACGTGCAACCCTTGGCACTACTGGACGTGACGGCGATAGGTCGACCCGCAATCAGATTGATCAGAGAGCTTTTCCCTACACCGCTTTCACCGAAGACGACAACGTTCTTTGAGGAGCTTCTAGCGGACTGCTATGAAGGGATACGATAAGTAGGTTTCTAAAAGGAGATAATAAAAGGATGGAGGGACGAACGGTCGAGGCTAAGCCTGAGCTACCCTTGCTTCGTGACATCCGCGAGGTAGGAAGAAGGTGCAATGGGTCGGGTACTTATCAGAGTGTTCATTAAGCAGGGCATCCCCTTCTTTTTGTATGCCTCAGACGGCGCTACGCCGCGTGTCAACCCAGGGAAACGCCGACGGCGCTGATCATGATGGGTGGGTATTATCGTATCATTTGGGGCGAGTGGGGATGCGAACAAGGACGGAACGAAGTTCAAGCGCTGTGTTCGAGTTCGTCTGATCTTCTTCTTCTTCTCTTTTTTTTTTTTTTTTTTCGCTCGACTTTCCCGCACGAATCATCATGGCACCGGTTCCCCGGTCATTTGGCACGGAACGCGCCGTGCGCGTTGATGAATGGATCAGAGAGCGAGATGAAACACGACGGGGGTTTGGATTCCACGATGGGCCGACAGTTGGTACACTGACAATGCGTTCGCCTGCAGGCCGATGATGCGTATCACGTTGGACGTGCGCCTCAGGATAGGTGCTCATAACGTTTTATATGCCCCCCTCTCATTCGATCAGAAAAGAAAAGGTGTCGTCTCTGGCGATTGAATGGGCCACCCTCACGTCGATTACCCACGCGAAGTGACGGTGGGTAAGGGGCCTCGTCCCTGTTCAGGCGTCGACGGTCAGTGGGCCTATTAGCTCATGAGCTCATTCTGGGCTGCGGCGCAGAGTTTTACGTTTTTATGAGGGGTGCAGTAATTCCCAGTGTCGTCGGACATGAATGAACACTTCATTCTCTCTCCCATATGGCCAAAACCCAGCCGTCGGGGGAGTGGCCAGGACGATCAGTGGGTGCCAAAACAGCGCGAAGATCGTCATTTCGTATGACACAAAGTACTCCTCATTCACGCTCGAGCAGTGTCATCATGCATGGACGAACGCATGTCAAGGGATCATATACTATACATTATGTACATTAGCGCCGTGACCAATCAATGATGACAAGCGAATAGTCGGCAGGTATGCTATATAGATAAGCAAGGTCGAGCGCTGGCCTAAGAAGCTACTACTAAAAAATTGGGGGGTGGCATCACGTGGGGGCGCAGGACATAAATAAATAGGAGCTACATTTTTTGCCTCATCCCAGAGAGGATAAGCCGTTTTGTAAAGGCCGTACATGAAATCGGACCATGGGGGGCTTGCGGCAGTGCTGACCGGCTAAGCACACCTGCCAAGGACTCACTAGGGAGTCTCCAATCTGACGACCTCTGGAGTGGTTTCATTCCCGTGGACATCGCCATAGTAAGAGCCCGGTCGACTGAGTCGCAGGCGTTCCTTCGTCCGGAGGAATGACGGACCAACCCACTCGTCAAGCTCCTGCCGTGTGGAGGGCTGTGGTGACACGCGTTGTGGGAGCGGGAATGTTGTCCCATGCGCTGCACTACGCGAGTAACTGCCTGATGTCGTGTCCAATCGCGACGAAAACAGTCGCGGGATGGTCTCTGTATGTCCGGAGAGAGGTGACCCTGCTCGGGAGGCGATCACAGACGGATGAGCTGATGGACGTGAGGTGGCAACGAGGCTGAAGTCGGTTCGCGTTGCACACTCCTTCTCGTGGCTGCGTACCGTGGCCGATAGGTCAGCCCTCAGGTGTTGAGAAGATGGTTTGCGACTCTGGTGGCGGCTGACCAGACGGCTCGATGCACCTGGTACGGCCAAGAAGGCCCGACTATCAGCAGCCACGGCTTGGGTTCCGTTGACGATCGCCGACAACGCCGCATCAACTTCCTTGAGGAACGTTGCGACCTCTTGATCACCTAGGTTGGCTGTGTCAAGGCAAATCTGAGCCTCGTCAAATTCCAATGGCTCCCTGCGTATGCTTGGAGCGCGAGTGCGAGCACTAGGAGCCACGCCCTGCCTGCTTGCAGGTGACTGCGAGGACGGACACCTCAAGTCACCGTTCTTCTTTTTCAAGTGCTCGGGGGAGATAGACGGGGCGATAGAATACATAGAGGGGTTGGGCTCGAATTTCTCATACTCGTGGCACCTTGGGAGGTCAAGGGAGGCGTTGCGAAGCTTGACTGGCACGTGGACGGGTGGCACCGAACCGTTCCTGTACTTCCTAACCTGACCTCTTGGACCAACGCAGCTCGTGTCGATCGTTGGGCGCTCTTTCCTTTGTTTGGCATGCGGACAGGTGGTAGAAATCAAGGCGCCTTTATGACCCTCTGAAACCGCCGATTGCGCTGGGGTGGTTGCGGCCGTGCTCGGTGATTCCACCATTGATGTGCGTGAGAAGGGTGATAGGCCAGAGCTGCTGGTGTTGGTTGTGGCCGTCTTGGGCTGCGGACTTGCCAATATAGCCGAACGCGAAAGGGGAGATAATTCATCAACCAAGCACGGAAGTACTGAGAGAACCGAAGTAACGCCGACGGCCTGAGTAGCCGACCCCGTGTCAACGTGAACGCTTGGCCTTTTGATGGTCACGTCTGAGTCACATGTCGAAGGGGCTAATGGTGAGTTGCCGCGGGAAGACTTGGCGAGGGTAATGCTAATCTGTGGGATAATGCCATGATCAAAGCCTTCCAACGGTGTGGGGAGAAGTGTGGATGCGGTCGTGTGCAACGGAAGAGACGACCACGTCTCTGATGGTTCGGAAGCAATGTCTTCAGGAGGTTCGCATATGACCGGGGTGAAGCTCCCGATTTCCGCGGAACCTTGAGGTGCGGCTCCAGACAGGCTGTCATTATCGACCAAGGAAGACGTTGCCGTCATGTGTTCATCGGGAAGAACACCTGGGGAATAGACGTACTTGGGATGCAAGGTCGCATCCCCATACGATTCCATCTCAGCGGGGATTCGATCAACCCCAGATTTTTGGGGCGAATAACCGAAGGTACACTGAGGTAATAGAGGAGTCGTCTGCAGATACTGCGGGGTAAGGGTTTCAGGAGACGGTGACGGTGGCTGCGGAAAGACATTAGGCGGACAATGTATAGCAGCCGAGAGCAGTGATTCAGGAGGACCGGGGGCCATTGGGCGCGGAGGAAGTGACGTCGGTGCTTCAGACTCCGATAGCTTTTCCGAGACGGCCTCGGGAAAAAGAAAGGCTGCATCCAACTCCTTCCTGCAGGAGAGGCCGTCACGCGTGGGCAAGAGCTTGAGGCTCTCATTGGTGACGGACATGTCAGCGATCAAGAACACGACGCTTCCCATCGCGGCGCCATTTGCGTCTGTTTTCGTGGAATCGTACAATGGAAGCCGAATAACTGGAGTGACGTAAAATGTGAAGCTGGTCATAAATAACTTGAAATGAAACTTGCCTCCATCGTCGCCTCGCGTGCCAAGCAGTTCGCTAATGCTCTGCAGACGCGTCGTGCGGATGGTCTTGTACCTCCCAGCACAGCAAAGGAATTTTCTCTTCTTCGCCAAAAGGTGTATTTCGCACAGCGACAGGGAGCTGGCAGCACTGGAAGGAGTCGAACAAGGAGAGCTGTGCAAGGGTCAATTGAACTTACAAGGCGAATGGCTCCCGCCATGTGTGGACACCGGCATCCAGAGTGCTCTCCAGCGACTCTTGAATGTTCCCGTCAAGGGTTATCCGTACGCGAAGTTCATGGTACTTTGAGACACTGGAAACTTGAATGTCTAGGGGGGGAGAATCGTGAGCAAGGGGAGAAGGAAAGTGAGAGGGAACGGACGCGAAAACTCGAAAGCGAAACTGATGGCGCTGGACATGTTGTGAGAACTTTGAACTAATCGGCGGTGACGGTCGACATATACTTGCTTGCGGGAGCAAGCAAGAGGGGCTATGGGCAAGATGGATTTACGGACGACTTTATAGACGAGAATATCAAATCTGGCACAGGGTTGCGTGTCGAGCGCGTGGTTCGATTACAAGGGTGATGGAGGCTCCGTCGACTGGATGGGATGGGAGTAGGATCCAGCGGTTGAGTGAGGGGTGTATTATACTGATCCGGAAGTTAGTGGGTCATTGAAGACGTCTCTCGGAGGACGTTTTGGGAACGTAGAGGGAAAGCCGAACAAACAAAGGATCCGTCACAGAAGAAGAAGGGAGGGTGAAATTAAATGATGAAACCAAAAGCGGAGAGTGCGTGACGAGTTGTCCACCCGAAGTGTGATGGCACGATCACTACAAGGAGTTGTCCCGTATGGACTTTGGACCTCCGGTGGACCAACATTAGTCACCAGGCATCGAGGGAGCGATTGACTAATAATGGGCGGACACGTTGTGCATTCGAGAGGATCTGCGATGCGTGAGATCGTGCTGTGTGGTTGACAGCGAGTAAGTAGAGTTGGGGGGGGCGTGTGTATGGCCGCTGAGCTCTGAACAAGACCCTGGGGCGTGGCACACGAAACGGGAGATGATGATGGTCCTCGTTCCATTCTCATGAAGGGGGATGACCGCGACAGCACCCTTGATCGCAACTGAGGTAGTACATTCTTCTAAATGGTCGTCAGTGTCAAATTGGAGCTCTGCTGGTGAGCGTTGCGGGCCACGTTTAGGTCGACATGATAGAGTAGCCCGGTACGGATACTTGATCTCGAGAGGTGAAACGCCGGGGTGAAGTGGAGGGAGTTACAAGAGCCGGGTCCGGTGACTGCGATCAGAATGAGCGCTGTAAGAACGTCAGGCCGTCGTGACCGCCGTCGTGGACGATGAGCAAGCTATATTTGTGTTATTCCTTTTTTTTTTTTCTATTCCGGTCTGTTGCGCTTACCCACAGTGGCAGTAACCGGGAAGGTACAATCCCGCGCTGAGAATATCCGCGTGCTAGGTCCACACACTCGCTCGAGCGCTCCTTTCCTTTCTCCATCACCTTCCCTTCCTCATGGCCTCCCCTGCGGTCGCCGCCGTCCCCCAGGCCACCACGTCCGGCGACCTCACCGACCTCCTCGCCGTCTCTCCTCATACCCAGGCCCACCCTACCGACGACGCCGTCCTCGCTGTGCTCACCGCACGCTTTCGTGCCGACTTGCCTTACGCACGCATAGGCTCTACCGCCCTCGTGGTCGTCAACCCCTGCAAGACCCTTGCCAACGTCAACGACGCAAGCGCAAGGGAGTACGAGGAAAGATGCTACAAGGACACCAAACTTGGCTTGGCAGATTCCCGAAGACCCCCCCAGCCCCATGTTTACGAGCAGGCTGCAAAGATTTACCTTCTCATGAGAAGGCGCATCCAATCTCAGGCCGTCATTGCTCGGTACGCCCCACTTCATTTTCCTCTCCGCATTTTTGACACTCCTCCTTTAGCGGTATCTCCGGCTCAGGAAAAAGTACCAGTACTCGTCTCCTCGTAGATCAGATCCTTCGTCTTTCCGCTCATTCAAAGAGAGAGGGCCGGATCGTCGAGCAGATCAAAGCCTTTTCTCTCCTCCTCGACTCCTTTGGCAACGCAAAGTCTCCCACGAACCCTAATGCCTCACGGCACACACGCTTTACTGAACTCCACTTCAACGATCGTGGTCGCATCAGTGCAGCCAAAGTGCTCGCTTTTGGCCTTGACAAGTCTCGTCTCGTCCGCCTCTCCCACGAAGAGCGTTCCTATCATGTCTTTTACCAGCTCCTGGCCGGCGCAAGCCCCATGGAGAGGGATGGCCTCGCCCTCGAGGGTCCCTCCGATTATGCCCTCCTTGCCTCGTCTAATTGCTATCGTCTTCCCGCTGGCCCATTTAGCGATGACGGTATCGCCATGGATGATCTACGTGACGCCTTTAAGACGCTTGGCTTCAAGCCCAAGCACATATCCTCGATTTTCAGCATCCTCGCAGCCATTCTATTCCTCGGAAACATCGGGTTCGGGGAGGCAGACGCCCAGGACGTCTCAGCCTACGTCATCAACCTCCCCGCACTTCAGCTGGTCGCCAAACTCCTCGGAGTCTCTACAGATGATCTTTCAGAGACTTTGACCTGCAAGACGACCTATGTCCGCAAAGAACTCTTCACTGTCTTGCTAAACGCCAAGCAGAGTGCAGCCCAGAGAGACCAGCTCGTCCAGGATCTCTATGCCATCCTCTTTGCCTTTGTCGTCGAGACCGCCAATTACAAGCTTGCACCCCTTTCGCAAACACCCTCATGTTCCGCTACGCAGATCGTGCTTCTTGACCAGCCCGGTTTCCAAACTCGCGGCACACCGGTTATTGATGCGAACGCCCCTCTTATCACCGCTCATCTGAGCGGATTCAACGAATTCTGCTTCAATTTCACGAATGAATTGGTGGAATCACATGTGCTTCGCAGCATCTTTGACGACAACTCGGACTACAATCATCGAATCGCCGCTGATGGCATCTCCTTGCCGGCTGTCGCAGCGACGGATAACTCGGGTTGTGTTGAACTCCTGCGTGGTCCCTCTGGAAGCGAGCGTAACTCAAAGAAACCGGGCGGTCTCCTAGGTATGCTGGATAAGGCCACGTCGTCTTTCAAGGGTGGTCGAAGTGATGCTCAGCGCGACGACGAGCTGCTTCAAGATTTGACCTCCAAGCTCGCCGTTCATTCGTCGTTCGTGTCACCTCCCCCCGAGGACAGGCGCTCGTTCAGTATCAATCACTATGCGGGCACCTGCTCATACAGCGTCTCTAACTTTGTAGAGAAGGACGCCGATCTCCTTGATCCTTCTTTCGTCACTCTTTTACGGGGCTCATCGGATTCTTTGGTAGCCAAACTCATGTCTGGTCCAAGCTTATCTACAGAGAAACACCAGAGCGATGAAGCCACGGTCGTTCAGGCACAAGTCTCCTCTCGTCCTCTTCGGAGTGCCACCCCTCTATCTGGCACACAGCCCGAAAGCTCGCGCCTGAACCCTAGCAAAATATATCCGGTCACCACGCAGTTGAATCAGGCGTTATTGGATATTCTTGCAAACCTCGAGCATACTCGGCTCTGGACACTGAATTGCATCCGTCCCAATGATAATGGGTTCTCGAACTCGCTTGACAAGCGTCGTGTCAAAGGGCAAATTCGTGCCCTAAACCTCCCAGATATGATCACCCGCAGATCTGTCGAGTTCGTCGCGGAGTTTGACCAGGCAGAGTTCTGCGAGAGGTATCGACCAACCATGCGTGGTTCAGATGCGGAGCGTATCCGTCAGTGCGTTCAATCAAATGGATGGATGGAAAATGTGGACTTCGCGTTGGGTCACCAAAAGATATGGTTGTCATTTTCTGCATGGAAAACCGTAGAAGACGTTCTGCGTTCCGCGGAAAAGGAGCAGAAGAAGCTCACTCGCGAAGAGTCGGAAGAGGATGAAAGTATAATGCCGGATGATGCAACGGAGTTCCGTCACACGCCTGCGGAAGATAGGCAACACAGATTTTTCGATGAGCGAGCGGTCACTCCGTACCAGGACCCTCCCCGGACGCCAAGTGTTTTCGAGGGTTATGGATCTGCTGCTCAGGTTTCTTCTCCCAGTTATCCGTACCCCGAGGAGACACCATGGGATAAGAAAGCGGAAGGCTATGATCCATTGCCTCCATTACTGCCAAAGGGCGCCGATATGTCCGCTGTAAATGCCGACGAGACCTTCGAGGAACAAATCCCCACCACTCGGGTTCGACGGTACTGGCTCTACCTTGTCCGGTTCTTCACAGGCCTGATACCTGACTTTGTCCTGTCATACATTGGCCGCATGAAGCGTCCTGACGTTCGCCTCGCATGGAGGGAGAAGGTTACTATTTTCGTCCTCATCATTCTGGCCAATTGCCTGGTGCTGTTCTATATCATCGCCTTCGGTTTGATCCTGTGCCCCGATTTCAACTATGCATGGAACCGCGAAGAAGTTGCACAACACGATACGACGACGGATTTCTGGGTTTCTATTCAAGGCAAGGTATACGATGTGACCAACTTCGTCAAAGGGGATCATAGTGATATCACTGGTGATCCGAGTAACGATGCCGCCGTGTTGGCAGGTCTGGCAGGCACGGATATGACGGACTATTTCCCACCCCCTCTTTACGAGGCGTGTGGTGGTCTTGTCAGTGACCCAACGATGAAAATCAGCATCGAGAACACGACTTTCTTCGTATACCAACAAGCCTCGCATGCATCGGGTAAAAACTCCCTTTCCACGTTGTCTGCGCTTGCTAGCGAAAGCTGGTACACGCAGACATACATGCCCGCTATCGCACAATTCTACAAGGGAACGTTGGTCTGGGAGCCGGACGAAATTTATTCCCAGGCAAACGACTCGACCGTTCAGCGGTGGGTACAACAAGGTTGCAACGTGCTTGCTCGTTCCTGACTCCTTAGCAGCATTTGGGCTATATACAACAGTGCTATTTATGACCTGACCAACTACGTGTATACGATGTCGACCGCCGAGGACGGCGTCGCCAAGTACGATTTCCTACCAACCGCCCTCGTCGACGTATTCCAACAGGAAGCTGGCTTGGACGTCACGTCCTCGCTCAACAAAGTACTTGATGCCATGGACTCAACGAACAAGACTGCCAGCATGGATTGCTTGAACAACTTTTTCTATCTTGGCGTTGTCGACTTTAGGTATACTCCTCGGTGTCAGGTTCAAAACTACATGTTGTTGGCGTTTTCGAGTATTATCATGGCATCTATGGTAATGAAGTGTGAGTGGCGATCCTAAACCGGATGGTGTCACGTCTGACAAGTCGACCAGTCTTGGCTGCGTTGCAACTTGGAACGAAGCGCTTCCCCGAACGTTTGGACAAATTCGTGCTCTGTCAGGTTCCCTGTTACACTGAAGGCGAGGACTCTCTGCGTAGTACAATTGACTCGCTCGCAGCATTGGACTATGACGACAGACGCAAGCTAATCTTTTTCATCTGCGACGGGAACATCATTGGGAGTGGCAATGAACGACCGACGCCTGACATCGTGTTAGACATTTTCGGCGTGGACCCTGCGGCAAGGAATGCGGAACCGCTCATGTTCAAGTCTATCGGAGAGGGGTCCCAGAAACTCAACTATGGCAAGGTTTACTCTGGTTTGTACGAGTTTGAAGGTCATGTCGTTCCGTAAGTCTGGTTAATACCTTTGTCTCGTTGGTACCTGATTGTTGGTCAAGGTACTTGGTTGTCATCAAGGTTGGCAAACCGACGGAGCGCTCGAAGCCTGGAAACAGAGGAAAGCGTGACAGTCAGATTATGCTGATGCAATACCTCAACCGTGTGCACTTTGACGCACCCATGGCACCCCTGGAATTGGAGATATACCATCACATGCGGAATATCATTGGAATTGATCCCACGTTCTATGAGTACATCTTTACTGTCGATGCCGATACGGTGGGTGGTATTTTTACTCATGTTGATTGGTGCTCATGTGCGGATGCGACAGATTGTCACACCTCCGTCGCTGAACAGGCTAGTGGCTGCTGTCATCGACGACTCCAACATTATCGGTATCTGTGGTGAGACCAAGTTGCAGAACGAGGACAAGTCTTGGTGGACGATGATTCAGGTGAGGGTGTTTGTTCTTTCCTCGTTTACCGCCTGACACTTCCTAGGTTTACGAATACTACATTTCGCACCACCTCGCCAAGGCCTTCGAGAGTCTATTCGGTTCCGTGTCGTGTCTTCCGGGATGTTTCTCTCTCTACCGTATTCGGACTGCCGACAAGGGGCGGCCGATCTTCATCTCCAACCGGGTCATTGATGAGTATGCAGAACCTCACGTGGACACACTTCACAAGAAGAACTTGTTCTCGTTGGGCGAAGATCGTTTCTTGACGACTCTACTGATGAAGCATTTCCCGACGTTCAAGACGAAATTCCAGCCGGATGCGGTCGCTCGGACGATGGCACCGGTATCGTGGCGAGTGTTGTTCTCTCAGCGTCGTCGTTGGATCAACTCGACTGTGCACAACCTGTGTGAACTTGCTATTTTGCCGGAGCTATGTGGCATGTGTTGTTTCTCGATGCGGTTCTTCGTGTACCTGGATCTGATCAGTACGCTGGTGGGTACCTTTTTTTTCTGTGGCGGTCACCGGCAGCTTCTGATCACTGTTGTGTGCAGATCTTGCCCGCCACGGTCGTTTATGTGAGCATTGCAGACTTGATGGTTTGTTTGTGATGCTTAATTGGATGATGTAGTTGGTTTGGTTGGTCGTCGAAGTTTCTTCTGGACAATCGGCACTGCCTATCATCTCGATTGCTATGATTGGTTCGGTGTATGGTCTGCAGGCTCTCATCTTTATCATCAAGCGAGAGTTTATGCTGGTCGGTTGGATGGTTGTGTACCTCATCTCGTTTGTGGACTCGTTTGCGATTCGAAGCTGTC
Source organism: Boletales sp. KT-2023a (assembly GCA_038090395.1). NCBI lineage: Eukaryota > Fungi > Basidiomycota > Agaricomycetes > Boletales > Boletales sp. KT-2023a. The sequence continues at coordinate 1,671 of JBBPMP010000157.1, read as the reverse complement.
GCTAACGTCTGCGTCTAGGTACCCGGTGTACAGTTTCTTCCTGCCACTCTACTCATTCTGGCGTATGGACGAGTTTGGTTGGGGTAACACGCGTATCGTTTTGGATGACGGAAAGAGCAAGAAGGTGGTGACCGACGGTAATGAGATGAAGTTCAACGAGTCGATGATCCCGTACAAGAAGTGGAGTGGTGAGTGGTTTGGTGATACTACGACAAGATTTTGACAGGAAGCAGAATACGAGGCGGAGGTATATGGGGATGGCATGTCGAGCAACTCGTTCAGCGCGGACCAGAACCCGAACGCGAAACACCTTGCCGCGCCGGTGCCTCGTCGGCCGGACTCGCAACGGCCGTCTGTGTACGAATACCAGTCAGAGGCGGGGGATTTCTACCGTGATACGAACGCGATGCAAGATGGGCTCCGCGCACCGCCGTCGCGGCCAAGTTCGCGTGCGATGTCGGATTACAACAGGGCGTCTGTCAACATGAGGAACTCGGGCTTGCGGAATCCGTCGCAAGAATGTCTGACGGCGGGCACGCCGGTGAACCAGTTGCGGGCGACAGTGACGTCTGCGACGATGAATCGTGCGATGTCACCCGCATTGAGCCTGGGTGGGCGACCTCAACCGGCGTTCAATAATACGATGCGTCCGACGTCGACGTTTTCGATGGCGACGACGGTGTTTGCGGGGCCGAGCAACAACCCGAATCCGTCGGACGGGGAGTTGTACGAGGGGCTGAGGGCGTATTTGAGTACGCAGGACTTGATGACGGTGACCAAGAAGTAGGTGTATTTTTGTATGTTGGTTGGTCGGTCGCTGACGGATGGTGTAGAACGGCGCGCGAGGCGATGGCGGCGCGGTACCCGCGAGCGGATCTGACGCCTCGCAAGGACTTTTTGAACCAATCGATCGACAACATTCTTTCGCAATCGTAATTTCTTAATGATGTGGACGCTCTTTTTGCCAGACGCTTTTTCACTGTTGACATTAAGGACTTTGGATTGTTTAGCTTAGGTTTTCCGAACGTTTCGCCATTGCATGGACAGTAATACTTTTTGGTCATGATGCTTGTCGCTCCATCTCACTCACTTGTACTTACTGATGACAATTTGCTCGGGACTATTAATCGAATAGTTGGACAGTTTCAATGATATGATGCTGTCAGGTGAAGCGAATGATAAAGACCATGACAAGGAAGGCTATCAAGACGACGATGACACTCAAAATGACCAAACACGTCGTGCCACCGCTCCTGCCCCTGAGGTCCCTGAGACGGATGCGCTCCCGCTGCATAAAGGTGAGGTTGCCCTCGAGCTTCTCGCTCATGGCGGTGACGAGGGACTTGTCCTTGTCGAGGGAGTCGGCAAAGTGGGTAGCGTTGAGACGGAGCTGGGTGGCCATGTAGGCGAGCTGGGAGGAGAGGTGGTCGTGGAGGGCGTGCGAGTTTTGGAGGAGGGTCGGGGTGGCGGTGAGGGTGGAGGTGGCCGGGGCGGCGGGGACGGCGCGGGAGGGACCTGGGACGGGTTCGGGTTCGGGTTCGGGCGTGCGTTCGATGGGGAGGAGGGTGGCTTCGGTGGGGGTAGGAACAGGGGCGCTCGGTTTGGGCGCGGGGGGCGGGATGGAGGGGAGGATCGGGGCCGGTCGGCGCACGGGGGGCGTGAGTTGCTGTG
>JBBPMP010000156.1:0-46120 GCA_038090395.1 Boletales sp. KT-2023a | reverse complement strand
GCATTTCCAGACGTCGAGCCTGTCCCTGCTCCCAGCGCCGATCCAAACGTTCATGCCGGTTCGAAGACCGGCGATGGATCCCAACAAGACCCTGCCCGCCCGTCCGTCGCCGAGCTCCGCCTCACGCACGAGATGCTTTCTCACGACACATCCTCGACGTGGCTCGTCCCTATCCGCGACGCGGTCGTCGACCCCGTGACGGGATCGACGACGCTCCGATTCATGCACGCCTACCCCGATTTTCAGGTCACGCCCAACATGCACGTGCGCATGGTCTGCACCGATTACATCCGACGACGACGACCGCACCCGCACCCGCACATTGCACGGCATCCAATCGCGGCGCCGGGATGGTGGGGACGCGACGCGCAGCAGCCACCATCCGCACGCGATCCGGCGCAGCGAGGAGCCCGTGTTGCCCATCACCGTCGTCTCGCACGACCTCTTTTCCGTCCCGGGGGACTGGAAGGGCAACGTGATCCACGCCTCGTGCAATGGGTACGTCCGGGGACTGTGCGTGATCAACTGGCGGCCTCTGTTTGGGCATGGGGGTGGGAGTGGGAGTGGTAGCGCCCCGGGACGGAACGTCTGGATCCGCGAGGAGAGCGTCGGGAAAGTGTACAAGTTTACGGTGGACGCGACGGGCGATCGGTGCGTCGCCGTCGTGGGCGAGGCGTGTGTGTCGTGGGACGGTCTGGACACGTCCCGGCATGACGAGTACGCGATGGACGGGGTCCGGGGAAAGCTGTGGCATAAGGTGTCAGATAGGGTTGTGGACGACGATACGGGGGTCTTGCGTCAAGCCGCGCTCGCTATCGTGGACGATTTCGTGTAGATCGGAGTGAACTGTGCGTTGAAGAATGTCAAATCAGCCCCGATGAATGCCGCACATGCACAACTGTAATCCATCTTCGAGATGGTATTGCCAACACCGCCGTAACAATGAAACAGGCATTCAATTCATCACTGAGGACGCTACATATTCTGACAGCTCTTCAACCATCTACCATCCTCGCATTCGGCACTATTTATACATCAACTTCACTTGTCTAGAGCAATGGCGGTGCTCAGACAAGGATAGGGACATCGGGGAATACCTTGGCGCTGTTGCGACCATGTCAGACAATCGATCTGTACATCTTTGAAATAACACTGACTTGACTCCGTCGCCTTTAGAATTCATGAGATGCGTAAATCGATGTCATCGAGACCAATCATAAGCGAAATAAATCCGTACCCGTGTTGATATCGTTGATAAGAGGCCCCTTGGGTAAAATGTAACACTGTGTCTGCACATTGCAGTGATGAACTCACTTCAGGGGTTTCGATGACTATGGAACCACCCTGAGGGGAGGAATCAGACATGTCTCCATGGGCAGTGACAATGTCAACCGGGGGGCCACCGCCGAAGATGAGGAAGCTAGGATACTAGGTAAATAGGACAGGACTACCATGAGGTAGATATAGACTCGCGGGAAAGTCACCTTCAGAGGCTGCAAGCTGTCCGGTTTTCCCACGTAGATCGCGGTTTCCTTGAATTGAACGTCGGGTGGGTAGGTGAAGCCGGGGAGTGCCTCGATCCTTGCACCGGGTGTGACAAACGCAATGGTGCCCCAGTCTAAACGTTTGGTTAGGGACGACGACGACGCGCATGCCATTCGACAAACCAGAATCAAGGATGAAAGTAGCAGGAAGTGGTAGAGTCATGGTGTCTGGAGGTTGAGAGACTTGTTAATGTGGCTGAAGATGGGGATTGTGTTGACGGAGATATTCAGCAGGGTGACACTATTTATCCTTTCGACGGAGACGGAGCTTCTGGATGGGGAACCCAGCTCACAAAAAGAGAAACATCAAACACCAATACGTTGTTGGACTAGCCACTATCCGAGATTTCGACTTCGTGTTCGGTTCCAGAGGAGGGTTCGAGGGGCGTGCCGTGAATGAGGAGTGATAAGGCAAGGTTTCGGACTGCAAAAAAGTGAGTTTAGATACTATCTAATATGAATGGGATCACTTTGTGTGCGGGGGGTTTCACCTGGACTGTCGAATGAAAGAGGGAGATCGAATGGCAACAAGTATTTATTAGTATTAGTACGTTTGCGTGAAATCCGCAGGCGAGCAGCCATTATGTGAATGTGCCGCAGTGACGGGCATAAAGCGAGGAGTACTCCATCAAACTTGAACTGATGGAGTTGAAGTTCAGACACCCAAAAGGCTAGTCGTACATACGTGACTCATCGGGAGGCGTTTGAGCTACCGTGTTTGGGACACAATATGCGACCTAGAATTGAAGGACTGCCGTGACCGTGCGACGGGTACGCAGAAGACCCCTTGAACTGGTGAGGTTCCGAATCCAAATGTTTCGGTTTCGAGATCGTTCGAGCGTCGTTCGGCTCAACGCTCTCGAAGTACCCCTGCAAAAACAATAGTACATCCGCAAAATCGACGCCGACAAGTGCACACCGAGCGGCGACTAGGTTACCTCTGGTTACGTTAAAAAGTATCGCGAAGAATTGAAAATGCTCACGCTAAAAAAAAGAGTCTGGTGTGAATGAGGCTAGCGATTTTCGATCAACCAGCATATTTGTTACGTGTGTCACCATCGAATGCAGGAATCTCAGGTTGCGGTTTGAGGTTGAACGTTGATAACGAGGCCATATGATCACTCGCGAGATTTCAGCTCTCTCTAAGTAACAACACAGGGACTTGATGTATTTTCTGCGGGTCTGGCCAAGGCTATTTCTTGTATCATTTAGTACAAGTCCACATGAGATATCTGGGAGAAGTAATGTTTTGATGTGGGCGGAATGGATCCGATATGATTATCAGGGTCGAAGAGTTGCGAAATTTACTAACTTGTTTCGAACTCCGACAATCCTACTGCCTTACGTTTGTTAGACTCAGCCTGACAATGGGGGCCTCATTTATGCCCCACTCATCATCCCTCGCTCTCCTTAGATGCACAAAGTCTGCGGTGTCTGCAGATTCTCTTGTGATGCACCTCCACAACATGACTTCTCCAGTGTTCCGCACTCGGCACCTTGCTAACACAGTGGCAACCCAGATGGTGATCCCCACTGCGTTGTTATGACCGCTCGCCGACCTAATGCGCATCACGACGACTGGCCATCGCCTCCAGAACGCAGCTTCACAACCATCCGCGCGCGTGTCTGTTTGCGTTGGATTTCAATTTGGCCTAGTATGAAGGCACTATCTCGACCATCGAAATCCGGTGACACGCCGTGATCATGTCTAACTGCGTGAATCTTCTCGGACTTTCCTGGTCCCAACCTCAACTCTTTATATGGTATAAGTAAGGTGTGCGTTTGTCATCTGCCCCGTGCATGTCTCCTCAGGTCCTCCATGGCGACCCATGTAACGAAGAATGCCAGTTGATTAAAAACCGCTGGCCTCATTTACCACGCCTAGGAGGCGTGCAGAAGAAGCCAGATCTTGGTGAGAGCTGGACTGCCATCTGCTTTATGTGTGAGCTAATGGTCCGCCGCTCAAACAGCCCAATGTACGATATCGTTTAGCGGAGGCTCTTCCATGGTGTCGAGCCGAATGACGATCGAAAGATCTTGAAATTGAATAGAAATCCCATGAGTCTAGGGTGTCTTCTGTAGGCGTGTCACACGATCACGGTGGTGCATAATTCACTACTGATGCTAATAAAACCACATGTTTACTACTATTCAATCTCTCTCTTCCATTCGACGGTGTAGGTGACACCCCCGTGATCCCATTCATATCGGACAAGGTATGTAATCTCGCTTCCTCGCACTCCCATTTACCTTATCACTCCTCATTCACGGCACGCCCCTCGAACCCTCCTCTGGAACCGAACACGAAGTCGAAATCTCGGATAGTGGCTAGTCCAACAACGTATTGGTGCTTGATGTTTCTCTTTTTGTGAGCTGGGTTCCCCATCCAGAAGCTCCGTCTCCATCGAAAGGATAGATAGTGTCACCCTGCTGAATATCTCCATCAATACAATCCTCTTCTTCAGACATCAGCAAGTCTCTCAACCTCCAGACACCATGACTCAACCACTTCCTGCTACTTTGATCCCTGGTTCTGGTCTGTCGAATGACATGCGCGTCGTCGTCCCCTACAAAACGTTTGCTCCATTGGGTTTGTCACACCCGGTGCAAGGATCGAGGCACTCCCCGGCTTCACCTACCTACCCGACGTTCAATTCAAGGAAACCGCGATCTACGTGGGAAAACCGGATAGCTTGCAGCCTCTGAAAGTGACCTTCCCGCGAGTCTATATCCACTTCATGGTAGTCCTGTCCCGTTTATTCAGTATCCTAGCTTCCTCATGTTTGGCAGTGGCCCCCCGGTTGACATTGTCACTGCCCATGGAGACATGTCTGATTCCTCCCCTCAGGGCGGTTCCATAGTCATCGAAACCGCTATAGTGAGAGTTCATTACTGCAGCGTGCAGATAGTGTTACATTTTACCCAAGGGGCCTCTTATCAACGATATCAACACGGGTACGGATTTATTTCGCTTATGATTGGTCTCGGTGACATCGATTCACGCATCTCATGAATTCTAAAGGCGATGGAGTCAAGTCAGTGTTATTTCAAAGATGTGCAGATCGATTATCTGACATGGTCACAGCAGCGCCAAGGTATTCCCCGATGTCACTGTCCCTGTCTGAGCGTTGCCATTGCTTTAGACAAGTGAAGTTGATGTATAAATAGTGCCGAATGCAAGGGATGGTAGATGGTTGAAGAGCTGTCAGAATACGTGACGTCCTCACTGACGAATTCAATGCCCGTTTCATTGCAATGGCGGTGTTGGCAACACCATCTCGAAGATGGATTACGATTGTGCATGTGCAGCATTCATCGGGGCTGATTTGACATTCTTCAATGCACAGTTCGCCCAGATCTACACGAAATCGTCCACGATGGCGAGCGCGGCATGATCCAAGAACCCCATGCTATAGCCCACAACTCTATCCGACACCCTATGCCACAGCTTTCCCCGGACCCCGTCCATCGCGTACTCGTCATGCCGGGACGTGTACAGACCGTCCCACGACACACACGCCTCGCCCAAGACGGCGACGCACCGATCGCCCGTCGCGTCCACCGCAAACTTGTACACTTTCCCGACCCAATCCTCGCGGAGCCAGCTTCTCCGTCCCGGGGCGCTACCACTACCACTACCACCCCCATGCCACAGAGGCAGACAGTCGATCACGCACAGTCCCCGGACGTACCCATCGCACGAGGCGTGGATCACGTTGCCCTTCCAGTCCCCCGGGACGGAAAAGAGATCGTGCGAGACGACGGTGATAGGCAGCACGGGCTCCTCGCTGCGCCGGATCGGGTGAGGGTGGTGGCTGCTGCGCGTCGCGTCCCCACCATCCCGGCGCCGCGGTTGGATGCCATGCAATGTGCGGGTGCGAGAGCGGTCGTCGTCGGCGCGAGGAAGGATGTAATCGGTGCAGACCATGCGCACGTGCATGTTGTGTGTGACCTCAAAGTCGGGGTAGGCGTGCATGAATCGGAGCGTCGTCGATCCAGTCACGGGGTCGACGACCGCGTCGCGGATAGGGACGAGCCACGTCGAGGATGTGTCGTGCGAAAGCATCTCGTGCGTGAGGCGGAGCTCGGCGACGGACGGGCGCGCAGGGTCTTGTTGAGATCCATCGCCGGTCTTCGAACCGGCATGAACGTTTGGATCGGCGCTGGGAGCAGGGACAGGCTCGACGTCCGGAAATGCAAAGGTCTGGTTGACCTCGATCCTGGAGAAATGTTGGTAGAGCAGGATACACCGGGAAATCACGAAGACGTGTGTCCGGGTGAAGTGGGTTTCGACGAGATCTGGTAACCATGCACCATGGTAGTTAAGGAGGAGTTCCTACGGAACACGATCAGTCCGCGAGGAGACGCACAGAACAAAAAGATCCGTACCAATCGCGTTTGAAAGTGGGGAAACTTATAGAACCGCCTGTGTTCGATGTGGAAGAGCAACGACTGCCCGGGCTTGGAGATCCAGCCGGGAGAGATGTACACGTATGGCGCGAACCCGGCTCTGATCTGGATGCGCGGCGTAAACATCTCCTCCGGCAGACTCCATGTCGGCACCTCGAACACCTCCGGACCCGACCAACGCCCCGAGTCATCGTCCGCGACAAACTCGAGTAGCTTGCTAGAAAACAACATCATGATACGGACAAACAGCCATCAAGACGACGACGACACGCACGCCGGATCCGTCAGACGCGCGGTGTCATGCGACTCCCCACAGTGCAGCACGACATACACGACGTGCCCGACCGACGTCCTCACCGACGTCGTCGCCCACGCCGAAAACGACCCGCGATCCCACACGACCTGCTCCGACTCCGTCTCGACGTCACGCACACACAACTGCCGCATATCCCTGTTCATGATCAGCCACCGTCCGCTGACACATTGGAACGGATTGGGCAATGTCGTTCGCGGCCCGTTGACGATCTTGCGCGAGAGAAACGTGAGGGGTTCGGTAGTCCACGTTCGTGCGAGGCGGGCCGAGCGCACGAGAGCGAGCTGATGAAAGCGGGTGGATTGCCAGGGATAGGGACCGGGTGGAAGAAGCAAACGTGCGGTGGAGTAGGCGGTGCGCCAGACGACAGGATCACGGAGGATGGTTTGAAAGAGTGTGGATACCTAGACATCGCGTCCATCGCATGCAAAAAAAGACAGAGTGGGCGATTGGACCAACCGCACGGAGACGAATCAGGTCTTGGGGGTCTAAATGAAGCAAGATGTGGTGAATCGTCTCTGCTGGGAGAGAAATCAAGCCATTCGCGGTCACCTGAGGACGATCCGGAAAGTTATTGTCTGCCATCGGACTCGGCGTCTCAGTCCAAGTGCCATCAGGAATTTGACACATCGTGCTTATCTAAACTTAGTCATACTTTTTTCCAGACAAATCAGCGTCAAGCCTATCCAGGATGATAAGCAGGCCAAGGACGAAACAAGCCAGGGTACTTACTCACTGTCAGGAAAAGCATGTTCACCCTCATCGTGGTTGCGATGATGTGGTCAGTTGCAGCACCCTCGTCTATCCTCATCGTGGCTGAGTGGCAGGTGGCTGTTTAGTAGGGGAGGTGGTGATGGTGTGACGACATGGGTTTGGCACGTACATCGGCGCTGTCGTCATGTTTACTGCGGGTGAGTTTGGTGGTGAGACGGTCACGAGTGAAATGTGGGCGTACATACCTGACCCTTCACCCCTCCTTGTCATAGTGGTGGCAGGGCTGTCGCAGCACTCTCACCCTCGTCGTGGTTGTGGTGCACCGGGAAAACCGAACCGTGCAACCATTTATCACAAGTCACAAATATGTGACTTGTGTGGAAATTTTCACCAAGCTCGGTCCACTCACCTCCTCACATCAACAGCCGTCGCAAGCATGAAGGCAAAGGTAGTGATCCCAGCTTAGGAGGGCTCAGGCTCAGATAGAAGCTGGTCGTCATTGTGCCTGACGACAGTCGTAGGCCAAGCTCCTCGCACCGGAAATCGGTGCATACTCGCGTGTTCCTTGCACTTTTTCTTCTTCTGACGAACGCGTATGTCGGCTTATGACAGGGTATGGTGATTGCGGACAGCGTCGATCGTGCGGACCTGTACATTAGCGCTGACGCATCTCGTGCCGCTCATTTCCGATACGCAGGAGGCGCCGTAGTTTGTGTTTCTGATCTAGGATGACGCACTGGGCGACCGTACACCGGACGTGCACCACACGATGTTGGACGCGGGCGTAGCCATGATCGACCACCGCGGTGCGGCGCACCTCACAAGCTTGCTCGCCGTGTTCGAGACGCACCCCGCCAGGCCGAGTCCGTCGATGGAGACAGGGGACAATCAAGGAAGCGGTTGCGATCCTGTTTGGCCGTGCGGCATAGCACCTTGCCCCGTCCCCCGCACAGATCTGGGGCAGGTCGACTGGCTGGTGGACGTGCTCCGGACGCCGGCGGTCCGGGTACAGATGTCAGTTTCGTCCCGCTGGTGTCACCCATTGATGGCAAGCGCACCGGTCAGCTGATGGCGGCCATGTTTCGGACGCTGTTGGACGTACTGACGGATGCTGTGCGTTGGGGCGCGGCGAACAGTCTCGCGGGCACAATCAAGAAGTTAGGTATTGATGCGATGCAGCAGTATGACATGCTCGTGCAACTGCGCACCGCAGTGGAGGACAAGAAACGGTTCGAGCGGTGGCAGGGCGTGCTGCTTGCATGTGAGGCGCTCTCGACGATGCCCGAATGGCCGTTTAAGCTATACGCGATATCGGTGCTGCCCATGCTGTTGACAGCATTTGGGGATGGGCGGTGGACACGCCGGAGGTGGCGCAGGACGCGGCAGACGAGGGCACAATCCGACAGAGACGAAGAGACTGGCGAGGTGCCGGACATCGAACTTGGTGTGCGGTGCGGAAGGGACAGTAAGGTTCCAGGAAAGCGAGCAATATCCGCCTTTATTACTTTTTCTACTTGTCGATACAGGTGTGATACTATCAATAAAAGTACCTTTCACCCTTTCTATCAACTGTCCCATGAAAAAGTATGAGTTAAGCTGAGTACCTGGCTTGTTTGTCCTTGGCCTGCTTGTCATCCCGGATGCTTAACGCGGTCGAAAAAGTATGTTTATACCCCTCGCGAAGTCACGAATCCGCTAAATTAAATTATGTAACCTGGGGAGGCAATGAATTTGTTAATCAATCATTTCAGTATAAATATGTGTTGAAAGAAAGTTGCGGGTTCTCTGAAAAAAAAAAAAAGTGCCTTATGCTTTCTGCAGTGCATGTGCGCCCTGCAGTTTGTCAGGCGCTTAGCAAGAGGAGGCCGCGTCCGTCAGACAAGATCTCTTCAAGGTCGTTTTCATTCAAGCCAAGCTACTATTCATCATTGAGAACAATTTCACATTCTGATACTTTGACCACGCTCAAAGGCCCTCATGCCGTTCCTACACTCCACCATTTCGCCACCAGGTCGGCGCTTAGTTCCCGACACGGACGAGAGGGAACACTTTAACGCTATTTCCGGACTTAGACGATATCATCCGCACGACGTTTCAAACGGTACTCACTTGACACCATCGCCTGTAAATTCATGAAATCACGATCAGGAGAAACTCAAAGAGAAAAAAAGGCGGCTCACCGGTCCACGTCTGGTTCACGAGCGTGTGCTGATATACGTGCAGCGTAAGATCGTGCAGACAGTCTAGTTGCGACTCGCTGACTTACCCCGCCGATGTTGACGATGACCTTACCGGCCCTGGAACCAGAGGAAGACGAGTCTCCGTGGGATGTGATAATGTCGATTGGTTCGCCATTGCTAACGACAACGAACCTGATGGTTCACAAAGTAAGAGACGACAGGATCACAAACGAGAAATAGGTAAAAGGATGCTCACGGGTACTCCTTGTTCTGGAATTTGTCGCTAGCCTGCGTGCCGGCGAAGAGGGAGGATCCGGTGATCAAAACGTCGGACGGGTAAGTGAAACTGAAGTTCGGCACGATGGCCCCATTGCGCGTGAGGAACGTCACGGTGCCCCAGTCTAAACCTTGCGTGAATGACGACGACGACACATAACCAATTCCACAGACCGGAATCGAGGGTGAATGTACCGCTGATCTGTCTAGACATGGTATTGAAAGCTTTGGGTTGTTCAGATAGGGGAGGAAGCTCAGAAGTGGTTGGAGACAGAAATTTACAGCAGAGGACTATTTATCCTGGAGGGAGAACATGCTTACAAACACCCATATGTGTCCTTGGGCCGACCGATGTGAGACGCAGCTGGGTTTGTGTTCAGTTCAGCGTAGGGGTTCCATATCACCATCGAGAAGGCATATGACGTGGACAAGGAAAGAGAACGGGGTTTCCTTTCGAGGAAGCAAGTTTACGTTTACATAGCAAGGCCCAGCCCGTGCAAGTATGGGGAGTTGCGCCCTGTGGGGCAGGTGAGTTCACACGAGAATCTCCGAGTACTTGTCCCTGGGGTGTCACTGGACCGTCATTAAGATGGAAAAATCATAATTTATTAGTAGTATTGCATCATTTTCTGCATGGAATACGCGAGCCATGCAAGTGGTTGCGCAAATGTGCTACGTCGACTCGTCTTCGACTCGGGTGTGGAGATTCCTGGTTTCGATGTCAGCTGAATGATAGAATTGACACCATAATACGTACAAGAGACCCCGATTGTCAACTCACGGGATCGTCCGCCGGTAGAGAGTATTATAATACTAGCCTGCGGTTCAATACTCATGTGAACACTTGAAACCTACGTAGTTTCAACTTCCAGTTTTACAGGGTCAGTCGGTCAGTGGGGCAATATCAAATTTTCATCAGTGTTCGCTTAGAAATCCAACGGAGACCTGGAGCGCACCCATCTCCGCAAATCCTTCCTAAGACCGAATCTTGCGCCGTCAGTACGAGCGCTGTGACTCTTGCCCAGCCTGCACTGGCAGGATGACTTGGCATCTCAGATTCTCCGCATCCTGTCATAAGTTGCGCCAAGTCGCATGACCTGATCGATCGTCGCTGCCTGGGACCATGGAGTCTGGACCATTTGCTCAACCAGTGCAACCCAGCGCTGGAAAATAATTTGAAATTTGTTGCCGTTTAGCATGGCAGCTACTTTATTCACATCCGGTCAAGGCGCACCTAAGCCCGCTGTGCTCACCAATTTGAACATTTAGCCCCGTTCGCCCCGTTCTAGGTCTGCAAGTTCGCATCGCTTCCGAGTACTGAACGGGAAATAGACCCACCGATTGATCATGTAGCAGCACGGGCGCATGCTAGTAGGCAAAACTTCCTTTTACCATGTTTCAAATAGTATTAATGAAGTAGAATGACTCGCCATACACATTGAAGCGAAAGCCCACGTGCGTGAATGCCTGGTAATTGCCGTTGCACATAGATGATGATCAGAATAGTACTCTCCAAAGTGCCGCCTTTCCAGCTCAGGAGCACTACGTAGCACCTAGAGCCTGATACTGATAGTAGCCAATGTGGTAGATCTTGAAGTACCTCAGAAGTGACAGTTATTGATGGCTTTTAGATCCAGTGTTCGAGCCTGCCGCAACCGATGATGGGAAACACTGATGCAGAGAACTGAATTACATAGACGTACAGGAAGGAACGGCTGCGTGACTACGCATGTGACGGTATTAATGTCAACTTGGGACTTACGTGGCGCTTCGACACAACTCCAAGTGGGCGAAATGACCAGGGTCAAAACTTTGGGGAACCGATTTGGCGAGTGCACCAAATGATGTGGATGGTACGGTGGAGTTAAAAACAGATCCAGGACTAGAAACACAATGGTGAACTTCCGCATACGCTCCGCTTCAGGGTTTCCCTGCGGCGATTCGACTTTCTTCAAGTAGATGAATGTAAACTGACCTCTCGTCGATAGTAACTATCGAATATTAGTGGTCAGACACTAGAGTTGAACGCTGTCATCATCGTAGTCGATCGGGAGCATCTCCAGATGCTGAGAGGGCTGCCATGAACCACTATTTTGGCATCCGTGTATGCCGATTACAAGATCGCAACCATCACCTCCCAGAGGAAAACGCATTTGAGTCTGAGGCTACGCCGCAGCGCCGGATCTTTGACACCACATGGTTGGTGCGACGAAGCGTCACCAACGTGCCCGATTTCTTCAATCAAGTAAACGGACATACGGCGGCCCAACCCTTGTAAGTAAATAGGTAAACTTTGAACATCCATTTATCCATTCGCAGGATCCACTGTTTGGCCAATGTGGAACTTTGGATCGATGGCACTGTAATTGTGTTACGTGAGTCGTTGGAAACCGTTTAGGCGACATTTTTATTATGGTTAAAAAGCGAGAGCAGGGCTAGTATTCGGGGACGTGTCGTGAATGTGGACTGTGTGCCAGCTTATGACTGGGAGCCCGGGACTGAGTGGAGTTGCAGTTGGATACTATGATCTGGGTCAGGAACAAGCGCCTTGCCAACTTATCCGACGTAAGCGGGTGTCTCCGAAGAACGCGTCTCCTCACCGTCACGCTGTCATGTGTCGAACCTCTCTGTGTATATTTGGAACTAGATCAGAAAACTCCACTGTCATTTCTGAGGTTCTTCTCGTTGATGGAAGTCGTACCGATGCGCCCTGTAGGTTGCATTTCGCTTCCAGAACGCGGACGTGCTTACGCCGAGCTGAGCACCTCATTTCAGAGGACCTCGCCGGATGCGAATAAGGTGGTTGCAACAAATTCAAGCTCAGACTAAATTATTGTGCCATCGCAGCACATCGCCACCAGTCACAAATCATTAGTCGTCCACGATGGCTCAGGTAACCTTGTAAGCTGAACGGCAGTCTGTTTAGGCCAAGCGCTAGGCATATCCAGCCTCCATGGTCAAAATGCGAATTCGGATATTGATGACTACAACCATGAACCGGTCGGTGATCCCCGCTCAAAATGCCAACCGTACGGTAAGATCATCGACACAGAACATTCCATATTTTTTATATCGGCGCAAGATTCGATATTAAGGCAAAGCTTTGGGGGCTCTCAAGCAAAAAAACTGGGAGGATTTTAATATCCGCCCTTGCGCAAGCTGTCTCGCGTAACTGGTACCAAAGAACGGAGCTTGCTTTTCCTGCTTTCAACATTCCAGGTGACATGCCCAGGAACAAAAGATGCTGAACCTGACGTCTCACACATGCATGCATGATGGGCCCAAACTGTTATATAAAATCAATTCCTCGAAAGGGAAATCACCGCCTTCTCCTTATTTACATCACAGTGCGCCTTCTTGACGATGACATTGTGGAGCCCCTACGCAGAACTGAACACAAATCCAGTCGTGTCTCAGATAGGTCGGCCCAAGAACACACATGGGTTTGTAAGCAGGTTCTCCCTCCAGGATAAATAGACCTCCTCTGGTGTAAATTTCTGTCTCCAACCGCTTCGAAAACTTCCTCTACCTGAAAAACACAAAGCATTCAATACCATGTCTCAGCAAATCAGTGGTACCCTTTCCCTCGATTCTGGTCTGTGGAATTGGTTGCGTGTCGTTGTTGTCACTCATGCAAGGTTTAGACTGGGCCACCGTGACGTTCCTCACGCGCAACGGAGCCATCGTGCCAAACTTCAGTTTCACTTACCCGTCTGACGCTTTGATCACCGGATCGTCGCTCTTCGTCGGCACGCAGGCTAGCGACAATTTCCAGAAAAAGGATTACCCGTAAGCATTCGTCCGCTTATTTCTCGCTAATGACCTTTTCGTTTCTTACGTTGTGTACGACGTAGATTTGTTGTTGTCAGCAATGGTCAACCCATTGACATTATCACATCCCACGGAGATTCGTCTTCCTCTGGCCCGACGGCCGGCAAGGTCATCGTCAAGATTGGCACCGTGAGTTTGTGGCTAGAATCTTGCGCGCACGATCTCACGTCGTATCCTAGCACACGCTTACCAACGATCAGCGCACAGGTGAGCGTCTTTCTTTCCCTTTGAATCGTTCCAGGTCACCATGTCACGAACTTTACAGGCGACGGTGTGAAGTGAGTTCTATTTTTGAACGGCGCCAGGATGGATTGTCTGACATGGCCGCAACAGCGTCAAAGTTTTCCCTCTCGTAGCTATCAAGAACTAAGCATAGCGTATCGTGGCGTTGCAGTGTATGAATAGCATCGAACGTGGAGACCGTTTGGCGTAGCGGAGTTTCCGGAATGTGTTTTGTCGTCGAAAATGAAATAAAAAGCCCGTGTCATTGCAGCTGTGGGTCAGTTTGGAAGCAGGATCGCGGAATACCATCTGCTGTGTCCAAGATCATGCCATCTGACGCTTGAAATGCTAAATGGCAAGATATTCGGAATGTGTCCAGAACATCTTGCTGATCGGCATGGGCCGGTTGGCTCTAATGAGTTTAAACGGCAAGTTATATTGTGGCCGTGGCTTCAAAGTTCGAGGCTCAGGAAGCATCGTAATTACCGCGGCCCGAGTTCCACAATGGGGTACTCGACACATTCGCCGAGTCCGCAGAAGCTTCACTCCAGGTCGCCTGTTCACCACTTCACGCCGATTGCCAGCGCCTGTTGCGGTGATTTGTGTCCTGTCCACGAGGATAGCGAGCACCACCCGATCCCCGGATCTACCTGCGACTCGGTCCCGTTTCGTATACTAAGTACTGCCCCGGCACATCTCATCCATTGTTACATCTCTGGCAAACTTTGTGCCATCAAGGAGTTATCGAATAGTGTCGAGGAGCGAAGATACCAGTGAGTAACCACCGCCTGGGACATTTTGGCTGCCGAATCCACGATGGCATGAATATTCAACGTATGACTCTCATCGAATGTCTTTGACGTTTTTGCTATCGCGAGGGCTCATCCTGTGTCTTCAATCATGGCAAAGGCAAGTCGTGCTCATGAGGTTGCCATCACTTTCTGTGCAAAGGACGTTCGTCATGCCCAATGTGCCGCCCCACGCATCAGAATCAAAAGCAACCCTCCCGGACTGGGGCGTAGTCCTCCAAGGACATTTCTGGACGTCTCTGCCTTGTGCGAACGTTCGGCAGCCCTCCCGGGAGCCTCACGAGAAGACGCAGGATCTGGGGGTGTGGTTAGTGGCGATGTTGTTGACACTCCCTAATACTCGCTATGAATCTACACTTATGATGTACTGCTTGCCTGTTTTACCTACACTTGCAATTTATTTGTTGATCGAGATGTGGTTACTCGATCGCCACTGCAGGATTATGGCTTATTCACACAGGGTATGCTGAACCCGCACTTTTCAGTCCTTACTTTCCTTGAGTGCTTTTTTTGGGAAGTACCAAAAGTTTGGAAAGTACAAATAAGGTTAGGTAAGTGCGGTGTCATTTTCCTGATGCAGACAATCGTCGTTAGAAATGGTTTGCTGAAGCACGCCCGCTCTTGCTAGTGCGCCGTTCTGGAAGATGGAACGCGACGTGGGTTGTCTGTCTATCGCACCGCTCGTACCGTCGCCCGCCTTCTTCGCCAACCCGTCACTGTCGCCTCGCCTGACGTTCTGTTCGCTTTCTCTCTCATGCATGCTCGCGCTCTTCTCCACAGGGCATCGCCGTCGCTCATGCTCACCTCAACACCAAGCTGGGTCTTCTATACGGAACCCGACTCGCCGTACTTCTGCTCGGATGGCAAAGGTCAGATCCTTTCAAACGCCAACGTCGCTTCCGTCGGCCACGCTCGCCTCCTACTATACACCCGAAATCCCAGTTTGGCTAGCTCGAACGCGCCCCCCGATCCATCCCGACGCACGAGACGAATCCCTCGCTCGAACGCCACGGCTTCTGACCGAACCGGGCTACTCTGCCATCAACGCCATCCGGTTCCACGCAGGCGCATACGCCTCTTGAGGGAAGCGCTCCGAGAAGCTCCTTTGACGTATATCCTATCTACTCCCCACCCCGTCCCACCGATCTGGACCGGCGACAAGGACAAGGGTAGGGAGAGACGAGAGAACTGGAACGCGCACCGCACGGAGAACGCCCGAATCTGTTTCATTCGCACCCTAGCCACTGCGGTTTCGTTGACGTATGCTCTGTCCCAGGGCTGGAAAGCCGAATGGACGTCTCCGGGGGCGCTTTGTATGGGCCGGGAAAAGTCTGCACGGTTGAAACGTGGACGGTGCAGACCCGGAGAGTCAAGATACTCCGGATATGCCGTGGATCGGGGGGTGGAGAAGCAGCGGTAAGTATGTATAGCCAACGGGGGGGCGTTCGTCACCCACGATGGCTTTGGAGCGAAGGTTATGCCAATGTCTTACACTGGTATTCCGTTATACGTGGAGGGTAAAAACAAACAAGACATGTATGTTGGATGATTACGACGACGACGAAGACATACGAGCGCGAGTGTTCGCTTGAAAACGGGGTGACGCAAGAGCGGTGTGTACGGCCATGGCCACACTTCGCTCCACCTCTATACCCTATCTCGCATGGCCCCGACGTGCATTTACGATCCACCGTCCGTCCCAGCCGGAATGGGTGGTCAATTAGAGTAAATGTCTGGGGAGGGTAGATGGGAGGGTGAGAGGAACGAGGCGATGGCGACGTACATCCTAACAAAATGGCGTATCGTCTGTGTACGCGTGACCCACTTCAAGCAACAGGTCGTTGCTGCAAGTATGACCAGTGTGAATACAGGGGTCGACGTCATAACGAGATCGAGGGTACCCACATTAGGAACACCGTTCAACTACATCACACGCACGGATGAGTATGTTTGCAGTGTAGGTAAGACAGGGACGGACGTACCAGGGCATCGAGTTCCTTGGACACTTGACAGATATACGAGCCGGAAGCGATCACGTCGCCTTTGGGTGAATACACGACGCAGAGCATGTCTCGCGGAAACGCATACCGCGCCAACTCCCGCCCGTTCTCCAAATCCCATATACGCACCGTATTACCACGCACGTTCGCCAAAAGCCGGCCGTCCGGCGAGACCGACATGCCCACGTACGGCCACAAGTGTGGCGCGATGGCCCCCGCCGCGCGGTCGCGCCAGCTCCGTATCTGCGCGCCGGTGCGGGCGTCGTACATCATGAACTGCCCGTTTGTGAGGTTGTTGGCGACGACTTGCTGCCCGTCCTTGGTCCACTCGAGCGAGTGCGCGCGGTGCTTGATCTCGAGCGACGGTCTCCCGGTCGCGAGCTCCCAGATCTGTATGCACACGCCGCACGCGGCCAGCCGCGTGTCGTCCGGGGAAAAGCGCGTGCACCGGGTGTTGCCCTTGCGCGGCTCGAGCACGGAGAGACAGCTCCCGTTCGTGGCGTCCCTGACTTCGAGGGTGTCGGACATGTACTCGCGCTCGAACGCGTACGCGAGTAGGCGGGTGTCGCTGCTGAAGTGGACGACGCAGAGACAGCGGCTGATCGCGGGCTTTTCGAAACGTTGCTCGATGCGGCGGGCGGCGCTGTCCCAGAGGGAGACCTGGCCGCCGTCCCTGTAGGTGCCGCCGGTGGCGAACTTCTTGCCGTCGGGGGAGACGGCGACGGTGGTGAAGGTGGTGGAGAAACCGTCTCGGATGGCTTCGCCCTCACGAATCATGCCCTTGATGTTCCAGATCTGTAACCCTGAACCGACGACGGCGATCAATCTGGCGCCATCGGGCCAGAAGGCGAGACAAGGTATGGAGGCTTTTTGTTCTGGAATGAGTTCTACGGGAAGATCGTCGGACGGGGTGGTTGGATGGTCAGCAGAGCGCATGGATGAGAAGACGTCTAGGGAGAGTTGCATGCTTTTGTCCAGTTTGGGGCGGAACCAACGAATTATCATAGGGCGGATATGGAGGGGACACCGCCACCCTCAACGTCGCATTACATCATATACGGTATGCCCTCTGACACGGGTGGATCCCCGGGAAAGGGATGACAATAAAACCCTCACAAAACGGGGGTGCACCTGTGCGATCTAGCCCAGGTATGTGGGCTACGAGGGCGAACACATCCACGGGCGTCGACGTGCGGCATACGAGCCTGGTAACCGATACACCGGATCAAGCGTTGCGTCAAGGGTTAGAGCGGAAGAAACCCCATAAGAAGGACGGTGAATCTATACCTGAAGCTATGCACGTGGAGAGGAAAACGTACCATGCTGTTGAATCACCGCATGGTCAGAGGCGAGGGCGAATGTGGGTACAAGCACGGCGGAAACCGACTTTGAGAGGGAACCTAGCCTGTTTTTATATCCCGTGCCCGGCGCCAGCGAGCCGGAAAAGAAACGCGTCGTGCCTGGAGACTGGGAGGTTTCATCGTGCTCCTTGTCTCGATCGCTCGCGTCGATAACGCGGTCCTTTCGCGATTTTCAACGTCGTCCACCTGGGCTGGAGCGCAAACTTGAAGGGATCGTCCTCGTGACCGACGCTGGACAGACCACTCAATACGCGAGGAGAGAGCCGTTGCCCCCTCGTTACGAAACAAAGATAGAGAACACAACAAAGCACGGTGGAAGCCTCGGCGATCACACGCATGCGTGCAAGAGGGCGATCCTTTTCCCCAGAACAGAGAGACCTGCGCGTCGTACGGCAAAAAAAGCACCCCGAGACAGAAAGCCCTTGTCGAAAGTTCGATCAACAGGGGTCTAACAAAACAAGGGTATCGTCACCTGGGTGCCCTCAACCCAGCCGACTCCAGCGGGGGTGTAAACCGGTGTCAAAGCGGCCGGGAGGCCTCAGCAGTCACATCAGATGGATGTGACGTGTCCTGCAAAGGCCTGATGCGACAAACAAGGAGCCGAGGCGCAAACGCGGGGGAGTGTTGACTGCGCAGTCGCTCGCCGACAAGCACGGGATTCGTTCGCTCCGTCATGGTAGACTCCCATGACGGCAGACTCGAGATGAGCGACTACTGCCAGTATGCCACCTGTCATATGCTGACGCCGACATCGCAAAAGGGGACAGAGCGCGCGAGGGGGGTTGCGAGGCGATCGTAGACACGGACAGACGACGGTCCACAGCCTGACCCGGGCACACACACCGTCGCTAAAGTCTCGTTGACAGGCTGGCTGTGCCCAAAAAAATACCTGCTTATGGCGGGATGCCAAAGGACGCTCTCGACCTCTGTAGCAAGTCATAACACCAGCTCAAGAAGAAGAGGAAAAAAGGCCAAACAAGGAACCGGGTACAACCTTGAACTGAACAAGGCACAGCTGCGCACGTCACCCCCTCGCGTCAGCTTAGCTTAGCATCTTCGATCGGCATTTAGAAATAATGAACTATAGGGAGAACCGAACATCTCTCCGTTCAGTTCCGTACACATGGACCACCACCCCACGGGCCATCTTGTATACCCTTTTTTTCTTTTTCGATCTGCGGTCACGGTCGACTCGGACGACGGCGCGCACCACGAAGCGAACCTAGGCGTAGACGTGCCATTCACCCGGTCCGGTCCGACATCCCGCGACGAACGCGAACAGGACCCACCCGGCCTCGGTTACCGTAACGCGCGATGAAACCGTATCGTCACGATCCGTGACGCAAACAACATCCATGCTTATCATCTTCGCAGTCCGAGCTGCGGCTTCTCGAATGACATGTTGCGCCTCTCAGAGATCTCCGACATGGTTCGAGACCCTTTTTTTCTTTTTCTTTTTGCACGACGCCGCATCGGGTTGCGTTTTGCTAATGGCGACCTGTTGCGCCGAACGCCGGATACGGTGGGCACAAGTGGAGTTTGGTCAGCGGACTGGTCATGATGATCCACCGTGACCGCAGCCGTTGAACCTCGTTGGGCAGCCCGGTAGCAGGGTTCTTCCCAAACTCAAGATCAAGATCAAGGAATGATGAACATGCAGGTTCCCACACCACACAAAAGTGACAGAAAGCCTCCACCGTGATGCATAAATTAACGACACGACAACCAGGATTGATATGACGGGGCGATAAGCAAACCCGTTTGACTAGAAGAAAAAAAAAAGAAAGTAGATGATGTATGATGTATTCCACGCTCGTCGCAAGAGTAAGAGAGAAAGTAGTCAAGAGTAACGGTGCACAAAAAAAAAAAAAGTACAATTACTACAACATCGATGTTAACACACAAGTCCACGTAGCCTAGTCAGTTCACATACAGCGCCCGCACACGACAACATGCAGACAAAACAACGTCGTCATCAAAAGATACAACGAGCGGCATCTTGGAATCATATGCGTGGTATCAACGGTTACCGTGGAGTGGAGTGGCGCGATGCGGTGCGATCATCCGTCCAGCAAGCGTACACATATCAAACATCATCATGAGTCATCCCGGCTCGGCGGTGTCTCGGATTCGTCCACTTTCACACGCGCTTCGACCACACCGATCTCGACCACCGGGGGTCCGCTGTCATCGCCCGAGCGTTTACACGATGCGCCGGGCATGGCGATGAGGACGCCGACGATCACTGCAGGAGGCGGCGTCGCTGGTGTGGTCGATGCTGGAGCTAAAGACGGAGTCTTGCCAGCCATGTCAGACACCACCGTGATTGCAGGCTGTGGCTGTGGCAATGGCGGTGATCGTCTCCTCGCAAAGGATGCCATGAACCGCGAAGGGCGTGATGCAGGGGTACCGGCATGTTCCGCGGAACCTGCGATAGCACCCTGGGGTGACGTAGGCAGTTGGCTATATGCGGCATAAAAGGGCTGAAGATACGCGCCGGCAGGAATGGACAGCAAGCGCAAAACGGGTTTAGCACGCTCTGGAGAACACAAGCACCGCATGGCGCAGCACTGGATCGGCTCACCGTGATATCCAGCCACTTGTTCTTTTCGTGCACCTCGTCGGCGTCGTCGTCGTTGGGATGCAGCCAGGCTTCCCAAAGCTTTGGCTTTTGACCGAAATCGCGCCTGCGCCGGCCGGTGGGAGAGTCGAACGTGCTCGGGAGCCATGCGCCTGTTCGAATGGCCTCCTCGACGAGACGCTGGTGGCGCCGGCGGAGGATCAGACTGCGAACGACGATGGCAGAAGAGACGGCGAGAAGAAGGACGAGGGTGGCTACGAGGGATGAATAGGACACATTGAGCGGGGAAAGCGGTGTGCCAGCAAGCGAATCCGGCGAGGAAGACATGGGGAAGAGGAACAAGCAAAGGAGGTGTGGAGTCAGACACGGAGGCTGTAGTGGGTGGGGCCAGGCACGTACCGAGAAAGGTGTAGACTGAGAGAGGCGAGTTGGATAAATGGGATGCAGACATGCGGACACGATGGAGGAAGTGACGACGAGGAAATTATTGCACGGTCACGTTCGATCGCAAAGGGATGTCGCACAGACCGACAGCGGAGATGGACGACAGTGTGTGAGAGGGCGATCCAAGTCAGTGTGAAAATCGGTCGAACGAATGCGGCCGAGGTGCTCACGGTACAACGTCGCATCCGTGGTCGAGTTGGACGTCCCCGTCGAAGTTGGGTTTGCAGACGCCGTCGTCGCCGTAAAGGACGGCGACGGGGGCTGCCTGAATGGCGTGCTCGAGGGTAGAGCGGACATAGTGACGGTCTTGAAGGGGACCGCAAGAAAGGCGCGTGAACAAAGCCGAATTGCTATAAATATTACTGTATAATGTGTTTGGTCGTTATGTACCACACTTGCTTAAATATGTACTGATGCGGCCGGGCGTACGACAAACGTGAAACCGACTTAGAGGCTGCCATCGGATTTGACATCGAAATCGTCCCTTGAAAGACCCGTCGGGTTGGTCAGACCCTGTCCATGGCTGTGCTCAAGGCTAGGCACTCCTGTGCACTCATTTCCGACCATCATGATCATCTCCTACCACACATCCGCAGCACATTCTGACCTTGATCTCGCAATTCACAGCCTGCCACGGTCTTCCAATAAATGTCATGGCACACGCGTTAAATTCGCGTGGCATCTTCTTTGTCCACCCCTGCGCTATCAATGACTCATCCCCATATGCCCTTACCCACCTCGTGTGCTCGCTATCATTGACGGAGCACGCTCGCGCTATTGGCGTGCGGCCCCGAACGTTTCAAACCAGACAGAACGATCTTTGTACTCGGCATGCGGTCGAGTAGGCAGCTCTGATCCATACCGGGCGCTTCTACTCATCTCCGACCGCAGAAGAACGTCCGTTGATTGCCACTCCACCTATTCGATGCGCAATTTTCGCTGAAATGACTTCATTTCGAGATAGAGCCACGGATGAATTCATGTCACCTACATCTGGGATATAGTCTGACGACCAGGCCCTACACGGCCACTTCCTAGCACGAGGATGTCGTCGGGCAGATGCGAGTCTATCCCGGCACTGGCCATATCTCACCGGACGAACCCAACCCTAAATCCTTGCCGCGGATCAATGGTGGTAAGCACTTTCTCTGCCATGCCTTACCACTCCATGCATGACCCATCGAGTGCCCGGGTCGGGTCGCGTTGATTGCGTCCGCACCGACACAGCTCGCCACCCGATCATCACGGAACGTCCAGCCGACGTAGCTAGTGGCGTGCATCCGTGACCTTTAACGGCAACACCGCTCCTAGTCGGCGGTTGCACACAAAGTACGTGCACGTCGCGCGCTTCCCTGTACACAGTCCGTTCGGATCCGACGCATACACAGCATGAACGCCCTCTTCATGGATCATATATCCTGACGCGACATGTGTTGGAAGATACGCGGAATGATCCGGGATAAAATTGCCATGGTGCGCCTGACAAGGACAAGAACTCGCAATGCAGGATCGTTATCCCGGCAAACAGGTGGGCATGAAGCCAGCGCTGCTCGGCGTGCTTCAAAGGGACGGCATGTGAGGCTACCAGCTGCAAACAAGTCAACCATCCTGGTGGAAATGAGTTTCAACCAGAAATAAGTGCAAGTGCCGATCCACGGCCTTCGAAAAAAAAAAACGAAACGTAGCCAGAGACCTGTATGTAGGAAGGGGTGGGACCGGGAGCCGTCAAGTTCAATTTCCTCGCGTCCGGGGAAATGTGTCCGCATGGCCATGTATCCGGACTTCCCCCGTGGCGGCCGCCGCAGCACATCAGCCCCACATTCAGCGCGCGTCTCGCAAACCAACGCATATGGTTGAACTGCCCTGATGTAATTTTCGAGGGCCGCCCGGGCCGCGCATGTCAAATAACACGGTTGCAGCAATATTGCTCTCGGCCCTAGGCTTTGTTGAACTTCAAGCTTGGCCCTCGGACTGGTCAGGTACAGGGCCTCCACTTCAGGGGGTGCTGACCAAGGTCTGGATCATGATTCATCCATAATTGCTTCTCCCACGCCCCCTAGCGAGACACGGACCTTGATGAGCCAAGCTTGTTCCTGACCCTTCCGCCCGCTCCACATCGTCGTCTATCATCACTCTACGGTTCCCGCTCCGTGGGTGTGGATTTACAATCAGTGCACTTGATGACATGAATCCACTGAAGACAGGCATGCGCGGATCCGAGCGTACATAGTTGCCGTCGACCGCTGGACCAAGTTCTGGCAGAGAAAAAAAGGCTGATTAGATGTCACCATCAACGAATGTCCTGACACACCTGATCACGTCTAGTCCAAACGGTGGGTAACTGTCAGTCGTGGATGCCCTGTAGACGCTTCCCTGGTTGTTTAGCGCTCCTATCCACTCGGAGTCGACGATAATGGCGACGGATTGCGCAACAGGTCGTGGTATTGGAACCGCGATGAAGCGCTAGATTGGCACAGAGATCTGGGCCGGAGGGTGGGCTCGATGGCAAGGCAAACGTCTGGTTGACCTTCGTTCGGGTAAACTCTCCCTCACATCAGATCACGGGAAAAAAAGGAGCGTACGAATCACGCTCGAAAGCGAGCAATTCGACCGGCCAGCGCGAAAAGGGCTCCATTTGGTCAATGTTTGATACCCTCGACAGTTGAGCCGGGAGATCGTCCACCTCAAACTCGGGAAATTTACTAGAAACATGAGATCAGCTACATGGCCCGGTCGAGAAACGATCGGGTGGTCATTTGCGTCACCACCTACCAAAGTATTCATGCAGGAAGAAGTTCAAGAAGAAGAAAAAAAGAGAAAACTCCTTCCTGGCGTCGCCCTGGCCAAGATACCACTTTTCAGGCTCCGACGACGCTATTTTGCCTTGGCTTTGTCAATCTCACACATACTCCTTATGAACGAAGGTAAGAAAAGTATCATATACCTGTACCGTCTGACCGAATGCGGCTGATGTTCCATCGAGGGGGTGTTCAGTTTTCCATTACTCGGGCCGCGAACGCACTGTCGAGCTTGTTCTGCCACAAAGGAATACATGCCTCAGACCAATCTCGCCCTTGTTGCCCTGGTCTTGATATGGCGAACACAGGCGTGCTTTCGTGACGTGTCCCGAGAATGGCCTCCCCTTACCGAGCTGCCATCAGAAATCACTCACCACAGTCAAATTTATTGACAACTGGCCAATCGGAGTCCCAACTTGCTCATCGGCGGACCTTGCAAAACGTATCAAAGTAAAATTCGCCTATCTGATGCCACGTGATCACTCAACATCCTGCAGCTGTGCGTCTCATTTACTCCGACAGGGTGAAAAGGAGGAATTCGTTGACAAGCGAGGACGGCGATGATGTTGAAGACCAGGAGGTATGCATCAGGAGCTTGTATTTCTTCCGGGGATTGGATCATGATGTGTCCGTTTTTGCGAAGGTCAACATATTAGCGACACCTTGTCCCGCACACCGTGCGGTGTCAAACATTGGGCGAACGCGCAGCTGCAGACTTATCTTGGGTTGCGCTGCGTGGGCTACCATGGAAGTGATCGATGAGGAATCCCTCTCACTGCCAAGAAGAGATCTTTATGAGCATCATGCAAACTTGCTCTGGTTTTGGATCGCTCCCATTCAGTGGGTTTGGTACAACCGAGCGTGAGATCCCGAACGTGCGGCCATCTCTGGAAACGATCTATACGTGTACCAGTGTCTTTTTGGGAGCTTGCTCTACACCGTATGGGTGTTTCCTAGGTGCCCTCACCTTCGCCACAGCAGCTTCCATCAAAATCAATCTGGCCAATTTTACGAACTTTTACTTTCTGGGAATTACGTGTGTCGAGACTCCCCTGGCACATTTACAATCTTTGAAAACTTCCATTGACGTTTCCAGGGTTGCTTTACCACCCCGACCTCCAGGTCTCTTTCGTGAAACTATAACGCCTTCAACGGATAGTACCGAACGGCGATTGTCTGCACGAACTGAGAATTGAACAGATACCCCCTTTTTATGTATCAAATCACCACAAGATAACGAGGCACGTAAGTAGTCACCTGGTGTATCCCATGTTTATGGAGCTAGATCTGCTGCAGGCCATCATCATGGTGTTCTGACAGATCATCGATCTGTGTTCGCGCTGATTGGTCGTTCAGTCAGTAGGGCATACCCCTGAGAAGCACTCTAGCCCTTCGCGACTAGGATAAATGGGGATTCAATGGCCATCGATAACTAGCGAGCTCCTCTCCACTGAATAGATGTAATCAATGGTGGCTAACGGTTGCTGTAAGCCAGCGACCTTCCAGAACTATGATTGTGTGGTGCAGACAGCTCAGTCAACTCGTTCGGCTCACGGATTGGGAGCTATTCTGTTTTCGTGCTGATGCAAAACAACATCACTCGTGACGGATATGCGGTGATGCCAAGTCGCCGTCGAGTACCCCAGTTAGTGGCTACGTCCTAAATCCATTTTAATCAGGGGGTACCCCGCTCAAACTGCCAGTCGTTGATGATCGACCAGTGGGTACTCGAACGTGTTACGGGCGAGATCCAGGAAGCATGGAACCAAATCGGTGTCGAGCCGAATAGCGTGGGAGGATCCCGCATGTGACCCTTTCAGATCATGCTCTGAACGGTCAGACCGCAGGCACAGTAAGGCCAGGCAACTTCAGGTACACTATTGTGGATGTCTAGCCAACTCCATTACCATCAGCTGACCCTCAGCTTTGACAGAAACCCCTGAACTCCAAGAGTTCTACGACGGTCATTTAGATTCGGTCTTTACCCCGCGCAACATGGTTCAATTATCTACCCCTGAAATCCAACGGCAAGGCTTCCATGTCCAAGGACAGACACGTAAAAGATCCTTGTTCCGTGGGGCCAGAGGGGCGTAAAGCCTTACGACGTACTTCTTATCGATGATCTGATTATGGTGCAAGAACGGAACATGAATCGAATTGAGCTCGGCCAGGCTGGTCCAGCACCTCGTTGGTATTCATTTTCTTTGTAAGCCGTGTCTTCCTTCCAGGATAAATAGCCCGCTTTTGCTGCGAATCCCTATCCCCAACTTGAACCACTTCATCCGAAAAACACAAAGCTTTCAATACCATGTCTACTCAAGTCAGCGGTACTTTCACTCTCGACTCTGGTTCGTGGTATTGGCTACGCGTCGTCGCCGTCGTCGCTCACGCAGGGTTTAGACTGGGGCACCGTGACGTTCCTCACGCGCAACGGAGCCATCGTGCCAAACTTCAGCTTCACTTACCCGTCTGACGTTTTGATCACCGGATCCTCCTTCTTCGCCGGCACGCAGGCTAGCGACAACTTCCAAACCAAAGAATACCCGTGAGCGTTTGATTACTTAATCCACATCGTTTCTTACTTTGTGAGCCACACAGCTTCGTCATCGTCACCAACGGTCAACCCATCGATATCATCACCTCCCACGGTGACTCGTCTTCCTCCGGCCCGAGGGCTGGCAAGGTCATCGTGAACATTGGCGGGGTAAGTTGGCGACCACGATTTCCACCGCCCAATCTTACATTGTATCTTAGCAAACGCTCACCAACGATACCTGGACTGGTGAGTCGCTTCTTTCCCTTTCAACTCTCGCTAGTCATCATCTCATGAATTTTTGCAGGCGACGGTGTCAAGTGAGTTTTTGTTCTTGAGTGAGGTTCTCATGATGGATCGTCTGACATGGCTGCGGACAGCGTCAAAGTGTTCCCTCTCGTCCCCGTCGGGAACTAAGCTCGAATGTAAATACTCGAAAGTTGACGTGTACGTGTAGCATCGAGCGTGAGGACCGTTTCGTGTATCGTCCTCGATGAATCACTTGTTTGTTGTAATTTGGTGTGAATCCGGCAAGTCTCTCAAAGCAAGGGCTGTGAACGCTTCCGACTTGCGGCCAGGACGTTATCCGATATTAACGCGTGGGGTTACTACATAGACGCTCATTCATTGCAGAGCGTATGAAAAGAGTTCTCTCTCGGAAGAATCGAAGCTTCTTTGGCACGGATATGAGACGCCGCCGCCGTCCCCTGGCGACGTTAGACTTTGGTGCATCCTGATCGATCACGGAGGCTTTGATTGCGTCATCATAGTGAATGCGTGGCTGTAGCGTAGGCAGTTCGGTCGCCCCCTCCAATTGTTTGAACGACGATGGCGAACACAACCCCGGTCGACCGGCTACCGGCTGAAACTGCGCTCCAACACGCCCCACGTCAGATACCGCTATGGCCACGTCTCCTTTCCGTTCGAAGTTTCGTCGTCGCTTTGCCGTTTGACGTGAATATGATCACCGAGTGGTGCATTCATTCATTGTGCTCGCAATGTTTACATACATGCCTTGCGAAAGATGGCGACACGCCCGTGCCGAATCACATCATGTCGTCTTTTCCAATGTCCCGTGACGTGAGGCAAAACAAAGAATGTCGTACGAAACGATGGTAGGCCCTGTGGCGCACCCAAGCACGTGCGTGGTATCTGACCTCTATGGCTGCGGTTCAGGTCCTTGTTCCTTGTCGCAGGCGAACGTGGGTGGGTAGGATCGGGTCGGGTGCAAGGGGATGGTAAGGATGTAGTGTGTGCAGACGATACGGACGTACGTGTCGACCGTCGAGACTGCGCTGCGGCGGGCGGGGGGCAAGATGTCACGACGAACCCGTGTCTCGCTCGTGAGGACGCCGGGAGGCTCGGACCAGCCTGAAAATCGTCTGGTTAACTCCGATCTTGAAGCGAAGAGTGAAACGGTAGCAGGACGTACGAAGCGATCAGTTCACGGGATATAGTAAAAAACTGGCGAGACGTACCAAGCAAGGATCGTACTTGGCGCGTTCGAAAGCAAAGAAAACTCGTAGCACTATCCGCGTTCTCCCTGACAACTTGAACTGGACGTGAAGCGGCTCGGATCGATTTGGACGGCGGCGGGTAAGAGCTTTGACATGTCGCTCAACACGCGGGCCAGCAGCGCATCCACTCCACGGACTTTGAAATTTTGGTGGCGAATGCCAGCGAAGCTTGCCAATCTCCGAGTCAGTCTTCCGGGACCATCAAGCAGGCCACCAATACCGTGCCATCCAGCTTCTTGAAGGCGCTCTCTGACGCTGGTCGTATCTGGCCAAAAGAAATGTATGCAGCAGATTTGCATTCATTCGTAATGTATCTCGTGCTAGCCTCGGGATGCTCACATCTTTTTAGCTACCCTAAAAAACTGCTCACACCACTCAAACGGTTCATTGACGACTCCCCACGCTAAGATGAGTCGGTTGATCAACATTCCAGTTGGCTTGACAGTAGACCTTTGAAACGCATCACAACGGTATTCACCTTTTTGATATAATGTAATTGTTCTTGAGTTCCGGCGGGTGGTTTCTGACATATTGCGTTCTTTGAATGTCAGGAACATTGGTAACACCGGTGCTGCACGCTGTGCTGTGTCAGATGCTGGCGCATTTACCTCTGGTAGACCCGTATGGGGCTGTACTGCATGGGTACCATGGAAGTCATCGATAGGCGACCCTCTCCTACCAAGAGGAGATGCCATGATCCTCCGTTAAACATACAAGCTTGTGCAGCTACTTCTGAAGCTCGCTGGAGTCGCCGCAGAGGAACCAACAAAGCGATGTAGAAAATGTCATGCATTGTGCTTCAGGGGTGTTTCATATTACACCGTATGGGTATTAGGCGGTGCCCCCGCCAAAACAGGTCCCCAAAATCTGATCAACTCTGCGATCTTGTGCATTATAGGATTGCACGTTCGACATTCCCCCGGCACATTTACTTTCAGGGTTTTCGTCTTGTATGCTCCGATCGCTGCCATTAACGCTTCTAGGCTGACAGATGTGTTCTTTCTCACGAAATGACAACGTCTTCGACGGATGAACCCGAACCATTCCCATTCAGGATCAGAATGACTACTGTCCATATCCGTCAACTCATCACGAAAAAATGAAGCACGTAAGCATTCGCCCTGTGTGCCGCATGTTTATAGCAAAGCTAGATCTGCCTAGTTGCAGACCGTAAAGTGACGACTTCCAATGGAGCACCGACCTGTGTTCGTTTGTTCGTTTCGAGTTATGGTACGCTTCTCATTCAGTCTAAGGAGCATACCAGCTCTCCGTAATCAGGATAAATTGGGCTGACACACCTATACACGGAATGCAGAACAATGTCGGTCTGCCGTTGCTGAAAGTCAGCAAACTTTGAGGATAAGATTATGATCGTTTGGCAATCGCCGTTGAGATACGAGTCCCTTGGGTCATAGTTCGTGGGAAGTCAACGTACTCATTCACTAGACCCAATCCAACGGATTGGATACGATTTGGTTTGCAAAACAACATAACCTGTGACAAACGTGCGGCAATGCCAAGTCACCGTCGAATACTCCAGTTGGTGGCTACGTTCCGATTCTGTGGATCAGTCGGTAGTCCGCCGCTCAAACTGCCAGCGTTCAGCCGAATAACAGTGGATGGATCCAGAAGGTTCCGTGACGAACATGTCGCAAGTTGGCACAATAAGTTCGCATGTGCAAAGGCCGCCTCACGTACAACTCTATATAAGCAATTAGATCGTTCAGCTGACCTCCAAGTTTGGCAGGAACCAAGAATTCTAGTGTCCGTCGCTTTACGCCCAGTTCAATCACCCCTATTAACGGGCATCCAGAAGCCCGGGATCCGGCACAAACATGAAAGCAGACCCGGTGTACACCTACCTTACTCTACGCACCTCAACTCCTCATACTGTGCACGAGCAGGTACGTAAACTCATCTCTTTGTGGCATCGAGCTCCGAGCGGCGTGCTTCTTATCGATGATCAGATTACAATGCTGGAACAACACGAACTGAACTGTATCTCGTATAGACTGGTCCGTTGAACAGCCTGATATTCTCGTTTTCTTTGTAAGCCGGGTTCTCCTTCCAGGATAAATAGTCTCACTCAGCTGCATTTCTCTGCCCAGATTCCACCGCTACTTCAAAACATCCCCTCTGTCCCAAAAACAAAGCTTTCGATACCATGTCTCAGCAAGTTACCGGCACTTTCACCCTCGATTCTGGTCTGTGGAATTGGCTACGCGTCGCCGTCGTTGTCACTCATGCAAGGTCCAGACTGGGGCACCGTGACGTTCCTCACGCGCAGTGGAGCCATTGTTCCGAACTTCAGTTTCACTTACCCGTCTGACGTTTTGATCACCGGATCCTCCTTCTTCGCCGGCACGCAGGCTAGCGACAATTTCCAAAAAACTTCATACCCGTGAGCATTCGATTTGATCTTGCTGGCAACTTCATCGTTTCTTACTTTGTGAGCCATGTAGATTCGTGATTGTTACCAACGGTCAACCCATTGACGTTATCACATCTCACGGAGACTCGTCTTCCTCTGGCCCGAGGGCTGGTAACGTTGTCGTCAACATTGGCGGGGTAAATTCGTGACCACGATTTCCACCGCCCAATCTCACATTGTATCTTAGCAAACGCTCGTCAACGATACCTGGACTGGTGAGTCGCTTCCTTCCCTTTCAACTCTCGCTAGTCATCATCTCATGAGTTTTGCAGGCGACGGTGTCAAGTAAGTTTCCGTGTTGAGTGACGCTCCTAGGATGGATTGTCTGACGTGGCCTCAACAGCGTCAAAGTGTTCCCTCTGGTCCCTATCCAGAACTAAGCTCAATGTGTCGTGAAGTTGGAGTGTACGAGTAGCATTGAACAGAGGACCGCTGAGCTGTGCAGAGTTGACAGATTGTGTATCGTCCTCGATGAAGAATTGTATCTGCTTTGCTGCAATCGGTTGGAACCTCGAACGAAAGCTGGGGATTGTGCAACGTCACGAGCCATCACTACAGACGCAGTCTCAAAGCTTGACATACTGCAGGTTCGTTTATCGCAGAGCAGATGAATCACATTGTCTTGGAAGAGCTACAGAAACGTGTGATGCATCGATCGGGGGTAAATGGATGATGGCTCGAAGAAGATGACGATCCTGTTGCTCAATCCTGACACAGTTGGATCGCTTCCTCCCGCCCAGGCCTTGTCGACACCCGCCGTGATAGTGAGCAGTTTGCTTGCCGAATTGCGCTCAGGTTCAGCTTCAAAACGCCCCATGTCGCGCTAAGGCTAGGTACTGTGAGCCCACTGGCACATTCGAAACCGGTATTATCGCACACCGATTGGTATGACATCCGATTCCTGCAGTATAGGTAGATGCTTCCAAATACGAACTCATCTCATTGGGCAAACCTCTACACCCCTACCCGCCACCTCATCTCAGTAATTCTTAGCCGGTCGACTTGTTTTGAGACGCCGCACTAATTGCTTTGCAAATGGCTATAATGCGCAAATGCTAATTTGAACTTAGACCTCACAGTAACTCGATGGCCGAAATGTCGCAGTTGCTGCTCAATCACGCTGGTTCTCCATTTCTATGGAGGTCGGGTGCTGCGCTGAGTCGGTCTCAAGAATTCTATCTACCAGCGTGTCAGCTCACGGGGATACGTTACAGCGTTTCTTGGAATGTTCTCGGGCGCCTTCGGTTCCCATGGACTTGAGCGCCGGGCGGGAATCACTGCTAGAGACCTGCATGTTTGGGAGACAGCGTCCAGATATGCGGTATGGTGTTTCTAATTTGCGCGATTGCGGAACGACTGACGACGCAAGGCAAGATCGCAAATGGACTCGGACTGATGCTTGTATCCCTGCACCATAGATTCTCTGCCTGTTACTTTTCTGGACCGGCGATACTGACGGGCGCTGCATTGTTTTCCGGGAGCATCATGACGCTCGTCCTGACACGGTATGCATCTCGTACGACGCTCGGACTCGACTGCTGACATCTCGAAAGGGCCAAGTTTTTGGGTCCTGTAACGCCGCTGGGTGGTTTCATTATGATGGCCGGGTGAGCCAGGACGTTTAGCATCTCTGAGCACGAGTCTCACATCGCCATACGACAGTTATTTGAGTCTGTTGACGTAATACAACTTGTTTTCTTTTTTCCCCTTACCTCTCCACGTATCGTACGCTCGTCACGTTCTGATTCAACGCCCGAGCCCCTTCCTGAGTGTTTTCGCCTCCCGAGGCGGTTTCCACTTACCCCGGAGCCCGTCCATCGTGTATGGTCGCTACCGTGCCCGTATTTTTGAAACGTGTCTAGTTGAGCTCCAGGGGGCGTGTACGTCGATCGTGCCGGACGACGGTGACGGTGGTGGACAAGGACGGACTCGGTGCTGTAGGTTTGCGGCATCGCTTGCGTCACTGGTCTGGTTGAGCATGCCATGACCTCCAGCGTCGTCGAGTCGGAACACACGGGCGACGCGGGGTGATTGACGATCGCTGCACTGCATCGTCCATGCGTTCCGTGAGGGGGGACTTGTTGGTTTATATAGGTTGGCAGGGCCCAATGAATGCACGCGGACCCACTAGTTCTGGGAAGGCGTCTGACGATTGTTCAGCAACGATATTAAATTGTAGCCTACGACTCGAAGATGAAGAATCGGTACATGATAATTATTAACCAAGGACACATGAATGTTGGCGATACAGGCAGAAAGGTCGAGTCAAGAACGTGTAGGGAGACATCGGCGTGATGGACAGTGACATGAAGCGTGTATGATAAAAAGAAAAATTCGTCTTGGGTGTGGGAAGCGTTAGAAGTGCTGAGAAGGGGCTTACTACTTGAACAACAGTGAATTCGAATTCTACGCGATAAAAGATACCAGCTCGAGTAAACAAGATAAACGAGCTATCCACACACGTACGTGTTCATCGTCTCGCGATACGCTTGCGCTGGGGGCCGTCCTCCTCTATGTCCATCGAGTCACCCAATTGGACAGGTATTGACACGTGACCTGCAGAGCGTTGGCTTCGGGTCCGTCGCCTGGCGTTTCCCGAAGTAGAAGGAGGGGCACTGCTGCCGGAAGGCGAGAGCACGTCGACGGTGGTGGCAGATGGAGCCGCGTCGAGCATCATCATGACTGCATGACGGCGTTTCGCGCCTGCTGAAAAGTCGGTGTCAGGCAGCGTGGTTATGGGAGTGACGGCGGGGACACGAAAGAGATTCTCGGAAGGGGCGAGCGGAAAGGACGTGGATGATGTCAATGTGCTGGATGTGGTGTCGGATGAGTTTTTGCGTGTGTTGGGTGGTCGTGCTTTGATGCGTGCACTGATGCTTCCGATGGTCGATCGAGCAGGGGCCGTAGTGGGTGATGGAGGTGATGGATATGGATGGGGTAGATTGACATTGGTCGACAAGACGGGGGAATGTGGTGTGAGCGGGGCAGGGACCGGCTAAAATGCCAATGAGTCATCGGACGAGATATCAAATGGGATAGTATCTTACGGGGCCATCGTCCGGCCTAGCAGAGGACGGTGTCTGAGATAGTTTCTGAGACGTGTTAGCGTGCAAGTCCTTGTGTGCGTCCGAGCCAGTGGATGGTGGAGTGACTCTGACACGTTCGCGTTCCTTTTCGCGCTCCTCGTCCTCGTCCTCTTCTTCCTCTCTAGACTTGACTGCGTCCATCCTTGCCTCTATCCAGTCCAAAATGCGGCCGACTGTCATCTCACCGCTGTGCGGGTTATGGTCAGAGGGGGCTATGCCACCTGCCGAGACGCCTTGCTGGATCATGATCATGAGATCCTGGCAGGCTGCGGCATAGCCCGCATTGTAGGCCCTCTTGGAGGCATGTCTGGAGGATCTGTAGAGGGTTGTGATGCTGAGTGCGGCGGCTGGGGCAAGGGAATATGAGTGGGTAAAGCAGTATAAGGGCGTGAGACAGACCTTTAAAGTTGTTGAGGAGCTCCTTCTCGGCCTTTTCGAAATTGGATACCGGAAGCGACTTTGCGAGCCCGTTCAAGTCGAGAGATTCCATTGCTTGTCGTCGTCGTCGTCGTAGTTGTCGTTGTCGTTGTTGTCGGGTTCGCGGCGATTATGGATATAATCGGATCCATTAGCTAATACTTTGTGAGCCAATTAGATTTGTCCGGTATTTGACTATTTGTGGTAAATCTGGTGTCTAGCTTGCCGACCGGTCGCTTGTTTCCTTCACTCCATGAACGGTTTGCACCCCTGCGGCCAGGCGACCCTGCTCGACCTGTCCGACACCTGTGTCCGCACCACCTGGGCTGCGATTCTCCCCGCCGTCTTTGTCGCTGCTTTCTGCCTCTTTTCCGTTCCGTTCCCGCTCCCTAGCTGTGTACGGAGGCTCGGGCGCACTCTCACGTCGCCGTTTAACGAATTTCTGACTCTTTCCGAGGCAGAGGTTTTGAATGTCGACGACAGCGATAAACCGGTAACAGTCCCCACGAGAGATGGTACTGTCCCGCTCTGGCGCACCATCGCGTTGGCGTTTATTGCGCTCGCCCAAACGCTTATCTGGCTATCTGCTGGCGCATACATGCTGATTACCCACGAATACGATTCCTGGAAGGGTATATGCGCTGTGTTGATCGGTTCTACATGGGTCTACGGAGTTGCAAAACCGGTCTTTTGGCCCAAGCCGACTGCGCATTTCGATCTCTTTTGGCTATGCTTTGCTCACCTTGTCTTTGCCGTCGTCCTTTTGGGCGGTGCCATCTACGATCACGAGCTATTCAACGTGCCTCTGGAGCCCTACATCGAGTTCGCGACCCTGATATTCAACTTGGTCGCTATCTCCATTGAGCTGGCACTTGTTTCAACTATTCCCATGCAACTGCCGAGCAGTGGTTTCGAGGATGGCGTGGTGCGTTTCCCATGTCATGATCCTCATGTGCTACTGACATGTATATATACGTCTAGTCTCTCAAGTATACCCCAGAAGATTATGTCACAATCTTCCAATGGGTCACCTTCACTTGGGTGTATCCCCTGATCAAGCGCGGGACTAGTACGACCCTGAATGAGGACGACGTTTGGAATCTCAGCCCTACATCGCAATCGCGTGCTGTCCTAGCCAAGTTCACTACAACCAAGTAGGTTTATCTCTTACCTTCCTTTGTGAGTTTTCATGGCATTCCAGGGGTGCCACACTTCTCCGTCGCCTCTTCTGGGCAAATTCTCTGGATGTCATGTGAGTGTATGCGATATGTTAGCGTGTCTCTCATGACTTTTTTTTTCAGTGTCGATTTCCTTTTGACGTTTGTCAGTGTCGTGTTCAACTATGCCTCTCCCTTCTTCCTCAAGTGAGCCAGGGTTTTATGTCAAGGATCGTCGTCTTACGTGATCCTCCAGGGTTATCCTCGACTCTATCGAACCTAACGCCACCGAGGAGCAGCGTGCAAGAGCATATGTATATGCTTTTTTGGCTTTCCTCTGCACGTTGTTCAAGGTACTCTCGTTCCTTTTAGTGTCTGGAACGTTGACCACCCCAATTGCAGGCCGAGGCAGAAATACAACATCTCTGGTACGGCAGGCGTGCTGCCACGCGCATTCGTACAGAACTTATGGCCGCCATTTATGAAAAAGCGCTCAAGCGCAAGGACTATTCGGGTGTCATCGATAAGGACAAGGTGAAGGAAGATGTAAACAAAAAGGCTGGCATTGCGCCATCCGAGAATCCGTCTCAGGACGACCCTAAAGCTGGCGCTGATATCGGCAAAATTGTGAATTTGATGGCTGTGGATGCAAATCGCATTTCTGCAATGGTGGCGGGGATGTACTTTATCTACGGAGGTAGGTTCTCGAATGCATGTCATGAACGACACTCATGCAGGAATTATGATTCAGGACCTTTGGAAATCATTATTGCATCGATATTTTTGTACAAGTATGTCTTTCCTAGTGTATTGATGCTCCTTTGCTTGACCCGTGTGTAGCCTCCTGGGCATCTCTGCCTTTGCAGGATTCATCGTCTTGCTGGTTGGATGGCCCTTGAATAGTTTCATTATGAGACGTACCATCCGCATTCAAAAAGGCATCTCCGTGTCTCGGGATAAGCGTATGGCTGTCCTGAACGAACTCATCGGTTCCGTGAAGTTCATCAAATTTTTTGCTTGGGAGGAACGATGGATTGACCGGGCGATGAATGCCAGGGGTGTTGAAATGAGCTGGATGGTCAAGGGTGTGTTATGATTTCATTCGTAACCTGTGACAGATAATGGATGCGATCTGATGATTCGAATTTCTCAGCCCGTCTTAACTCGATTATGTTCAGCGCTCTCTGGAACGCGGCACCGATTCTCGTTTCCCTCATCTCGTTCTTTGCGTACGTTTACCAAGGTAACAAGCTCACTGTTTCTGTCGCATTTACTTCCATTGCCTTGTTCAACATGATTCGGTATGATGAAATTTATTCTCTATTTGCTTATGTCCTTAACAGCTTTCACCAGTCAACCTCTTAATATCATCCCCGCTTGGATAGTACAAATTCTTCAGGTAAGACCCACACTCTATTATTATTATTTCCCTTGTAAATTTGTTTCGTCGCGTCAACAGACCGGCGTTGCGCTGAAGCGAATTGAGAAATACCTCGACGAAGAAGAGGTGACGGAACAAGTGTCTTCAATAAAGCGTGCTCGAGTACATACAGACTCGTTTACTGAGGATGACGGTCTTGCAATCGAGGGGGGTACGTTCGAGTGGAACGAGGTGCCTGCGGAGATTCAGGAGGACAAGAAAAAAGGGAAAACGAAGGTTGATAAGAACCCAGAGCACAGTCGGAGGCCAAGTGATGAGACGGTTACGGCAGTCGATGCACAGAGTCTGTCGGCCAGGTCCGGGCTTGAAGACCACAAATTTGAGCTCAGGGATATTTCGGTGCGATTTCCTGATGGCGAGCTGACGTTGGTCACCGGTCCAACTGCGAGTGGCAAGTCTGCGCTATTGGTAAGCGGTTGTTTGCCAGAGGAGCTGCCAGCTTACTTCGCTCTCGTCTTAGTTGGCACTCTTGGGTGAAATGACGATGACGAGCGGAAAACTCATCATGTCTAAGAATGCTTCCAACATCGATGAACATGGCAATATGCACGCTATTTCGTACGCCGCACAATCACCGTGGTTGCGACACCAATCCATCAAGGACAATATATTGTTTGGGTACCCTTACGACGAAGAGAGATACAATGCTGTTGTGGAATGTTGCGCTCTGAGACCTGATTTGGATATTCTCGAGGATGGAGATCAGACGGAAATTGGAGCGAGGTGAGCTTTGTTCGAAATGATATTTACGAAGTACTGCTTAACATGTCTCCCAGAGGTGTGAGTCTGTCTGGTGGGCAAAAGGCTCGGTGAGCACAAAATACTGCGTTGATACGAAAGTGTGCTAATTACCTTGATTAGTGTCGCACTTGCTCGCGCTGTCTATGCTCGCACGAAATATGTGTTAATGGACGATCCTCTGAGTGCTGTGGTAAGTTCTTGCTATGCTCATGATGATGGTCCGATGATGGCATTGCCGGTCATATAGGACAGTCACACTGCGAGATTCTTGTATGAGAAGCTCCTACGCGGCCCTTTGCTTGCTAATCGTACGGTCGTGAGTTGTGGTTTTTTTTTTGGCTTTTGGCGTGTACTTAATATCTGCGTGAGATTCTTGTTACGCACCATGTTGAACTCGTCCTGCCTGGTGCCTATTACTTAGTGCGGATGCTTGACGGACGAATCGATACCCAAGGAACAGTAAAGGATCTGCGCGGCCAGGGTGCTTTGGAGTACATCACTCAAGCCGCCGAAGCTGATGTAAAGCAGGAAGAGCCTGTAACTGCGAGCGAGGTGCCTGTGGAAGATACACCTGCAGAGTCGACCAAGGACCCGTCTAAGAAGCCGCGAAAATTGGTCAAAGATGAGCACAGGGAGAGCGGCGGAGTGAAGTGGTCGGTTTATAATGCTTATCTCAAGGCTTCGTAAGTGGTACTTTCTATTCGCTAGCGAAGGGAGCGCGCTGACGTAATCTAAGGTCGTATTGGACGTGGTTCATATTGACTCTGTTGATCATTTGTTCGCAGAGCATAGGGGTTATCGAAAAATTATGGATTCGGGTAAGTGATGTTGAGGGAGAGACTTGTTCGGGTACTCAAAGAAATGATTAGGAATGGGGTCAGGCATATGGGAACTATACGAGTACCACCCCTTTCTCTTTCAGCTCGGTTGTGTTGACGGAGAACGAGGTGCTGATGACTGGCTTCGTTCCTTCGCACGACCTCCGGCATTTCTCGAATCCTTTTTACCACATCCAGGCCTCTCACAAGGTGTTGTGGTTCACGTTCCCTGACGCGAACGAGGAGCCGCTGTTTTATGTCGGTGTCTACGGTGCAATTGGTTTTGTAACGGCGCTTATCGGCATCTTGTCGATGGTGGCACAATACACTGGCGCATTGAGAGCGTCAAGGTTAGTTTTCAGGCAGTTGCTCCAAGGCGTGGTGAGAGCGACAATGCGCTGGCATGACGTGACGCCTCAAGGTGGGTGCCTATGCTCTATGTGATCAATCTGCTAATGTCAGGCGTAGGGCGCATGTTGAACCGATTTGGCAAGGACATTGAGACGATTGACAACAATCTGGCCGGCTCGTTGTCGGCTGTCAACTCGTCATTGGCTACCTTTGCTGCTGCTATTCTGACTGTTGCGTGCGTGATTCTTTTACGACGAATAATGACACTGACCATATCATGTAGGGTCATATTCCCTTGGTTCTTGATCCCTGCAGCCATCATCGGCTACTTCTATCGGCTGCTTGCCATTGGATACTTGAGCACGGGTCGCGATCTCCGTCGCATGGAGTCTAACTCTCGGTCACCAATTTACTCTGGGTTTGCAGAATTGCTAGAAGGTATCGTGACTGTTCGCGCGTTCTCAGCAGAGCGCCGATTTATGGACGATATTCACACCAAGATTGATGTCGCGACAAAGGGAGGTGTTCTATGATGTCCCTTTAGTCCCATCATTGACCCTTGAGTATTTAGATGTGGTACAACTTCTGGATGACAAACAGATGGCTCTTGCTCAACTTTGACAGCCTTGGTGCTCTGGCCGTGTTGACAACTACATTGTTTGCACTCTCTGGATATGTTACATCAGGTACTGCCGGTCTATGTATTACGAGTGCGATGTCATTCACTTCGAGTGTCTACTGGGCGTGTCGGTTCTGGACTGCGCTCGAACTTGACTTGAAGTACGTCTGCACACTCCTTGGTTCTATTAAAAACTTTACCATGTTTTTTTTTCTCAGCTCTGTCGAACGTGTTGTCGAGTACCTTGATCTCCCTCAAGAACCGCCTGCCATTATTGAAACGAACCGTCCGCCTGCGTACTGGCCCTCGAGTACGAGCTCAAACTCGTTGATCAATGTAGAAGATTTGGTGGTCAAGTACGCACCGGAACTTCCGGCGGTGTTGAAGGGGGTCTCGTTCCAACTCAATGCAAGGGAGCGGATAGGTCTCTTGGGCAGAACGGGGAGCGGCAAGTCGACGTTGGCCATGAGTATTCTGAGATTTGTGGATCCAGTGCAGGGGAGGATCATGATCGATGGAATCGACATCTCAACGATCGGTATTCATGATTTGAGATCGCGTTTGGTGGGTATTATGCGATGTTTATGTGGGTGAGATTCGGGGCTGACTTTTCCTTTGTAGACGTTCATACCCCAAGATGCCACACTATTCTCTGGGACATTGAGGGATAACCTGGATCCTTTCAGTGAGTGCGAGGACCATTTACCGAGTTGCCGGTGTTCATGTTTCATCTCGCAGACGAACACGACGACGCAGAATGTCTGGATGTTCTTTATCGCGTCCGAATGGTCTCAGAGAGTGCTTACCAGTCTCAACGCAACTCTCGAACACCCAGTGGAGTGTCGACGCCTATTGATGAGACCTCCCAGTCCGTCATTTCGACCTCTCCGACAGAGGTAGACACGAAGACGACTATTTCGCTTCATACACAAGTCTCTGCGGGTGGCACCAACTTTTCACAAGGTCAACGACAGCTGATTGCGATGGCACGTGCATTGTTGAGACGGAGCGCGATCATCGTGCTCGACGAAGCGACGAGCAGTATCGATTTCGATACGGATGCCAAGATTCAGGCGACGATTAGGGAAGAGTTTGGGGATTCCTTATTGTTGACGGGTGGGTTCATCGCATGACACGAACGCGCTTGTGTTGATGATTCAATTCAGTGGCGCACCGACTAAGGACGGTAATTGATTACGATCGGCTGATTGTGTTAGACAAGGGTGAAGTACGTTGCCAAGTTGACGCTTCACGATCAGTGTTGGTACTCAGATGACAATAGGTTGCCGAGTTTGACACGCCACTCAACTTGATTCGCAAGGAAGATGGAATATTCAGAAGCATGTGTCTCAAGAGCGGGACGTTTACTGAGCTGGAGAATGCGGCCAAGGCCAAGGCGGAGAGGGATCGTTCGTAGCTCTGTACACAGTAATTTTCGTCTTGTTTTCGTGTTGATTATGCTGTCGACAAGTATACCTAAATATAGAGATGGATTATTTACGGCACTTTCCGCGGATAACGATGCCAGCTGGCCTGCCTTTTATATCCAGCCCGGGGACAATTGGGCTGGAGTGGCTCGCCGACACGGTGGT
This sequence comes from Boletales sp. KT-2023a, assembly GCA_038090395.1. Classification (NCBI taxonomy): domain Eukaryota; kingdom Fungi; phylum Basidiomycota; class Agaricomycetes; order Boletales; species Boletales sp. KT-2023a. Next base: position 5,934 of record JBBPMP010000156.1, on the reverse strand, counting down.
GTATGCTCCGTGTCTTGAATCATGCCGGAACGACCATCGTGGAACTCTTTCAAAAGGTACTCCTCGTCGTAGCGAGACAACAATCTCGGTTTTGATCGCCATCTACTTACCTGTATTACTAGAGTGGCCGTCTAACCGCCGACTCGACGAAGTTGGGATATACTTCCGACCGTTCGCTAAGCTTGACGTATCTGGTTTCAGTTTCAGTTGTTTCAGATCAGTTATGATTCAACCACCGTTCTAATGCTCGCCCCGTTTCCACGGTGCTGCTGGTTCAGGACTCCAAGACTCTGAATCCTCTCACCGCTTCCCCATCCCGTCCATATGGCCCATTCAAAGGCTCGCGTCTCGCTTCGTCCCCGCCGCCGTGACGGCTATATGCTGACGCCGTCGGATCCGGATCTAACCTTTCCCAGAGGTGGCATGTTGTGCTCGTGTTGGTGTGGAGACGCTCATTGTGTATGGCCTTGCAGAGCAAGTTCTTCATCACAACAACCCGCAGGATCACCTTTCGTCCACCACTAGAAGCGATCGCACGTTTCGTAACGCATGCTACGCTCTGCACGTGTTTCTCGTCGCAATCCATGTCGTGCTCGTCGGGATGCTGTTTACGCACCCCGAGCATCACATTTCTGTTTCCGTCGATAACACTACAGCGACGATCGTGCTCAAAGCCTTTCTGCAGGGATTTTACTCTGTACGCCTAGCCACGCCGTAAGTTGTATACTGCGTCACTCATCCATCACGTGAGGACAGGTGTATATGGCCATGCTCGTGTGGATGACGCGCCGCCTCGCGATCGCCGCGGCCCTGTCAACGCGACACACTCTCACCGCCATGCACGACATCACCGGCGCATGGAACGGCATCGGCGCGGCGATCTATATGCTATGGAAACAAACCCACGTCGTTTCGGCGCCATACCCGCTCCTGATGGCGCTCCTCTACCTCGCGTCCATCGCCGGTCTGCACATCGTCTCTTCGTCCGTCATCCAGTTCGAGGCGTTTAATGCGACGGCGACGACGCAGGTGCCGGCAGCGCTCGCATGGCCATCCCCCGCGGTCGACCTGTCTGGGCTGACGTGGGCGACCATCTCCCCGCTCTTGACGTTGTGGCCGTTGTTGGCGACGGCGAAGGGGCTGCGCGGGCGCACTGTGTACGACGTGCCGTCGTCGGGGTACGCGTATACGGGTGCGGTCGTGAACGCGACGACGCTCACGGCCGAATGCGGCCTGCTGGCGAACCTCTCTGTCGGCGCGTTGAATGCGAGCGGGGTCTTGAACGTGAACGCTGGTGGGCTGGGGGAGGTTGGGTTGCCCGTGTCAGGTATGTGTGTCGGTCCGAACGAGGCGTGCCATGATGGGCTGATATGCGCGAGCAGAAGAAATGAACTCTGTGTTCTATATCGACCTTTCTGGTTCCGAGTCTACAACCGTACGTCGCTTTTCGTCCGTTTCGCGAGTTTGGTTTGAACATTTTGATAGGTAAAAAAGGATTATATCGGCTATCAAGCCGCGATGTCGATGGATCTCGGAAATCTGACGCATGATGTGCTTCAGGTGACTGTCAATAGCACCGCGCAAAGTTCAGGTGAGGTCTGGGATATCTTTTTTCTCATGTTCTGCCTTATTTCTGAGCTACCACAGTGGGGGCCCCTGGCGATCTTTCCGTCACGTCTTATTTTGTTGTGTGTACGTTGAATGCGACATCGGATACCCTCTATCTTCCCATGCAGGACGGACGGATAACTCAAGACATATCTTCACCTGCTGGTTCTGAATCTGAACCATGGACCATCTGGTCACCAAGTCCGGTTACAAATTTGACTCGAATGGTACGTGTTGTGTTGCTTATGCTCCCTGTCGCTTGAATGGACATCATGTAGTTCAACGTCGCTCAGAAGGGCCTCCACTCTACCACTTCCTATTCCAATGGTCCCATGGTTTGTCAAGAGGTAGAAGTCCCTCCTCAGTATGGGGAATGCCAATACATGTCACAGGCTGATGTGTGAGTCGTTGAGCATATCATCCTGCCATAAAATATTTATCTTTTCTGAAAAAGGTATATAAATCACTTGTTGGGTGCCCAATGGACTTGGGAGGTGACATCCACTGTAGAAACACTGTCATCACTCATCAATCTTGGCAAGAAAGAAATGGAGAATGTTGTTGCCCAGCTTGCAGCTGCATTCATATGGCTAGGTATGCAGCTGGGATTTACTGAATATGTAGACCCATTTTGTTCAATTGGGTGTGTGATCACAGCAGGGACAGCAGGAGCTGAGAGTGGAGGATTCCAGCAACTCCAGGGAGAAAGCTTGACAACCAATTCTGTTCTTGAGCTTAGATTGAATGTATGACTTGTTTCCCTCTGTATTCATGCTCATTCTTATGTTTGGGGTAGGTCAACACTATACCAGTATGTGTTCTTTGATGTTCATGACTTGACTATGACTCTTTGTAGGTTGCCATTGGCTTGGTTGCTTCAGTTATTCTCTTGGTTGTTGTCTGGCTGGTTCAGGACAATCATCCAATACAGCCCAAAATATCAATTGCTGGTACTGGTGTTTTGGAACTGATATGGCTTTCTGCACACTTCACTGTTTTGCAAGATCTCATGAGAACAACAAGAAGCTGTATACCTGACCAGTTAAGGCTGGTTGGAATGAGGACAAAAGTTTGCCTTGCTAATCTGGAGTTGGAGCCAACCATATGGGGAGACAATGGGCCACAGCTGGAAACCTGTCAGTGGAAAGGATATTCCATCAAAAGTATGTATGATTTAATGTGTACATTCCTATTCTTGAGCATTCTAATCACATTGAATGACATATTCAGGTGGATTTTTTGCCCAGTACCTATGCTATATCCTTCATGCCATCCTCTTGGCATTCCATGTGGTCCTGATCTGTGCCTTGTGGTATCATCCAGAACACAATGTCATAGTGGCATTAGATAATCCATGGATCACAACTGCTTTGAGTCTTTCTCTGCAAACATTTTATACAGTGAGATTTTTTTACTTCTTGTTTTGTGGATTAATCTGTCTTAAATGATTTAGCTATACACTGCTAGTCTGGTGTTTGTCACCCAGCAACTTGCAGTGTCTACCATGGTCATGCAATGGCATCCTTTAACAGCAGTGCATGATATTTCTCAAGCTTGGACTAGCATTGGGTCTGTGATCCATACCCTTTGGCAGCAAACCAAGATTAGATCCTCCCTTTGGACAATACTGGGTGTGACAATCTACCTAGCTTGCATTTCTGTCCTTCACATTACCTCCACCACTATCATGCAGTTTACTGCATTCAACAGCACTTCCATCCTTCCTGTTCAGTCAACAGTCACTTGGCCAAATAGCACAGTCCTGGCAAATCAGTCTTGGATAGGACCAAACTTGATTGTAACACCAAACAAGCTGTTGCAAAGCATGGGATCTCCTGGTCTATTCAACAACACCATCTATGATATTGTAAACTCCACTGATTCTACCTTTACTACTGCAACAGTCAATGCAACCTCCCTTCAAGTCAATTGTGGACTATTATCAAACCTCACATTTTCCAGTTCTGGAAGTAAATCAACTTTCAATTTCTCTGTTGATGGTTTTGGTGAAACAAGTTTATATGGCAGTAAGTCTGCTGCTTTTCAATTGCAAGCCTATCACTTGAGGTAATGCTTGACAAATTTGTAGCATCAACATTTCAAAGTGCAAGTAATCAAATTGTTTTCCTTGAGTATAATCCAGATTTGGTGAGTAATTTTTATTTCATCATTTCTATTACAAAAATAATTTCATTCCTGTTTAGGTTTCTACAACTGCATGTCCATCATGTGATCAGTATTTGTTCTTTTTGATCACAGCCAGCATTGAACTTGATCAATCAATTGATAACAATACCAAGGCTCTAAGTGTCAACATTGCAAAAGGTACAGTATATTCAATCTCTACTGGATTCAATAACATATATTTACCATGTGATAGCTGGTAGCTCCCCAATTATGGGATATATTGCAGCATGTTCTCTGCTTCCACAAACTGGCTATGGAATTTTGGATCTTCAAACCAATCTGCTGATTTCAAATCCAACTCAATCAGATTTACAATCTTGGAAGCTTTGGTCTTCAGGAGAAACAGGATCATCAGATTTAGTATCTGCTGCAAGTGTATATTTTCATATCATTTTTTTTTCTGACCACTTAACAGGTTGGTTCCATCTATTACAATACTGCATTTGGAATCTGTCCTCAAAATGGATTTGTAGAATGCTCTATGTGGAAGTATGTTCATTATAATTATCTGTTCAATACTTCTTGATAATACTAATTTTTTGTTCCACTAGTACATCACCTTCAATACAAAACAGTTCTCTTTATACAGTTACTGCATATCAAGTGCAACAAGTTATTGAAAACTCTGTGATGGCTATGATCTGGATAGGTATGTGTTGATATTTGTTGAGTGAATATTATCAAACTATTGTCTCTCTAGGAGGTCAAATTGGACCAAGCCAAGGAGGATTTGAATGGACAGTAGGTGAAAGTCAAGTAACACAGGTGGTCACAGAATGGAGGCTAAATGTAAGTATGATGTGATCAACAGTAAAATCATACTTATTGCTAATGCTATAATTTTAACAGGTCAATCAAGTTCCAGTGAGTATCCTATTATTTTCATGATTGTTGAGATCACACTTCTGCCTAGGTCATATTTGCCTCAGTAGCATCATTGATCATATTGATGATGGTCTTTTTGTTTATTGGAATTCCTTCCAAAGCCATACATCATTCTGTTGGTGTTAGTGTCCTGGAGATATTGTGGATTGCAGCACAGTCCAGGAGTCTTTGCATGCAAGTAGCCAATGCAGATGAACCATCATTGGACAATCTAAGAAAGGTGGGGATGTTTCAGATATGTCTTGGAGACATATCAGAAACTTGAATTGATGTGGATAGATATTGTACAGTACATACTGTATGTGCAATGACATGACCATTTGCATTTGTGTACATAACAGCAAATAATATATTTATTTTCAACAAGGCAGGGTAGGTAGACTGAAGGTAACAATTTCAACCAGGATTGAAACAATGGCACCATACAATGTAGTAAATCCAGTATAACATGGATGCTTTCTGTCATCTTGTTTAGGTGCACTAAATGGCTGCACAAGCAATTGCACAGCTGTAATAGGTTCTTACAAAGCAACTTCTGACTGCATCAAAGTATCAGATGCTGATTTGCATAGCATCTCCAAACTAATTCTGGCACCACAGAAGTTATTGGGTCTCTGACCAGGTACATGCTCATGATCAGCATACCATGACTCAACCTGTTCCAGCAAATGCACAAGCACATTCTATGCAAGTATCTATCAGAGTGGGTTTGGTCAGACAATCACAGAATTTCCTTACGGCATATTACAGTATGAACGGAACTAAAAGAAGCTGTGAAACGGAGAAAGTTAGTCGACGTACAGTTTCCAGTTCTCAAATCTTATTGTCAATGTTACAGAAACCATGTCAAGTTCGAGAGTAATTGGTTTTAATATGGCCGAGGGTTCATTTTCAAGCAAGTACAGTATATGACCTGCGATATAATTTTTTAGGCTTTCCTGGCAGAATGAAGGTAATGACGCCATACATTGTAGTAGGTACACTGTAAAATAATACCTGAAGCAACAAGTTAGTTGTATTGTCACATGAACCACGCGGTCAAGTAATTCATAGAGAACAATCTTGGATCGCGCGTTGAGAGGACATTGTATTTCGTCGAGTAAAAAGGTGTCCATTGACGCAGTGTTCACTGTCCACCACATCGGGACTGCCCACCTAGCGTGGTACAACCGTGTTTATTATTCCAAGTTTGGCGAAGGCCACAAATGTGTGTGGATCAGTGCAAGGTTTTACAAGGTATTATAATGGCTGCCC
>JBBPMP010000155.1:16799-46313 GCA_038090395.1 Boletales sp. KT-2023a | reverse complement strand
AGCAGATTCATCTCGGAAAGTGCGACTCCACCGAGACCTCAGCGATCACGATCGATTGTATGTTTTTTTGATCGACCTTGCTCTGCCAACTCCTTACTGACGGATTCCATTTACGCAGTCTGAGCAACTGTACAAAACGACCAACAGCATATTTGGTTGATTAGTCGGCCAACGACACTTTTATGCCATCGTTGCAATTGCCCGCCCACCACCCAACCACGACAACGGGTGAGGGTGCCATGACTGACCACACCATTAATCATCGCTGTTCACGACGAGCGTGAGTGCGCTGGAACTGCTCTCCCACCATCTAACCACGACGGATGATGGTGCCACCACCACCGTGATGAGAGCGATGGCGCTGGAACTGCCTGCCCACCGCCCAACCACAAGTCCGCGACGATGGGTGGGGGTGCCACGACCGACCACTTCACCCTCATGACGCGGGAAGCCATGGATAGTATTAATATTGAGTCTTTACGTTGCACAATGCTAGAATATGACTTGTAATGCTAGCCCTAGTGTACAGTTGCAGTTCTAGCAAGACGTTCTAGCAGACGCTCATCTGATGTGTCAAGCCAATCAGAATCGATTATATAATTTCTACGAATTTCTGCATCCGTGTGAACATTCACTGACTGGTCCGTGCGGTGTGGCTGTACCGTGTGAAAGTGTGATGGCTGTGACACGACATCGTCACAGCATCCGTCTGGATTTCCCCCGGCTGTCGTTCGTACGCTAATCACGGCCAGGTCACACTGCGGGCCAAAATGATAATCCAACCGGCTCACTCGTCCACCTCCACCTCCTCCCCACCCACACTTCCTCCCCGCGATCACGTATACAAAGGCAAGTTCACCCACAGATCTTGGCACCAATTGCCCCCAGAACTCGTCAGGTACGTCTCGACGCCACTCTCATCATGCTACAAATATACCGACATGTCCTATCAGGACGATTGCGACCCACTACCTGCTCGACCTTCAGCTTGCCACTTATTGCCCTCTCACTTGGGACGCAAAGGAACTATGGCACCCCAGAATCGTCTACACCACTTTTCGTGATGCAATCGCTCTCGAAAAGCTCATGCAAGTCACCCCCGCTTGGGCCCTCGCGCGTATGTCTCTCCTTTCTTCTCTCGCTTCCCTCTCTCATCTCCCCCCTCTTCTTCCCCAGTCGAAACTCACTTGTTTTGGAGCAAGGCTTGCGCCCTCATCGATCCCCATGACATCCTAGCCCATTATCAGTATGTCCGTCCAGAACCGCCCCCTTCTGGCGCCGCAGGTGCCGCCGTCCCCACACACCTTCAACTCCCCTACCGAATATCCCCTTTTCGCCACTTTCGCCACATGTCCGCCCGTACCTGCTTCGTCTGTCGCATCAACTCCCCCTATTCCTCTATCGGTCTCGCGGTCGCAAAGAAAAATCACATTACCCCAACCCTCGGCTCCATCTCCCTCTGTCGCGATCACCGTAAAAACTCCTTCTGCGGTCTATGTCTCCGTGAAGCTCCTCCTGCCGAAACCGACCCTCAATTCGACTTGCACGGAAACGCCGTTCGTTTCACGCCCTATCACCAGCCATACGGTCAACCAGCCCAGTTCAACTCCCCCGTCCCCCCCTACACCCCCTATACCACCCCGCTCAACCCTGCTCTCATGGTATGCTGTGCAGACAATGAAGACGATGACACCTGGCCCAATGTTGATGCCACTTGCCGTTCTTGTCGCGGCGAGTGGCTGTGGCAGCGCATCTCCACCAGCCTTCGCGACCGCGAAGCCGTCGGAGGTCCGCGTTTTGTCCCTAACTCGTCGCGCTCCATTTCCATCAAGGATCGCACTCTCCAATCCAGATATCCTCCGTCAAAATACGCGTCTGCAGATTGGGAGACGCGTCAAACCGTGGACGCGTTCATTGACTTGGGTGAAGGTTCCATTGCCGAAGTCATTGCCGTGGCGCGGGAAAAATTCTGGCTCCGTTCCCAGACTCGAATGCCCGAACTCATGGAACAGGCCGTTGCCGCAACTCGCTGGACTGGCGAAGGCATGGGCGTCGACTTTCCTCCCCTCACTCCTGCCGTCAACCAGACTGCCGACCATGCGGCTCCACACATTTCCTCTAGCGCTGGTGCTGTACACCAACCCGCCATCGTCGGAGAGACCGACAGTTCAGGTCACAGCACTTCCTCGTCCCCACCTTCTCCCCGCTCTGCCCAACGCTCGCGCTCGCCGTCACCCAGGTCTGTTTACTCCTCCGAGTACGAGGTCTCGGAGGAGGACGAGGACCCCGAATTGCTCTCCTTGACAGAAGACGCCGGTGGTGTCCGTGAGCTTGCCATTGCGGACTGGGCACGCACACGCATCCTTGATGGCCACTGGTGTAATCCTGCCGATCAATGGTATGGCTATGCGTGGCCCGCAGGCGGTGGAGTCCGCGACGCAGGCGAGGACACCGAGAACGAGCCAGACCCAGAGGAAGACGTGCGTGAAGGGTGTGCTGTCCGTCGGACGGTCCGTGTCGAAGCCGTGCATCCGTGCCCATGGACCGTGACGTCCACCTCTGTCTGCGCGTCTCCGACGACGTCCCCGACATCTGCCTCTCCTACGTCTCCTACCTCCCATGCATCCAACGACTCCACGGGGTCTATCGACGATGTTCATCCTCGTCTATCGACCGTCCGTGCCCATGCCCCACCTTCCTTTACTCTCTGCGAGCAAGCTTACCATGCCTACCAAAAACAATTGCGGGCTATCCTCTTACCAGCGATGACAAACATTGTTCGCAAGTGCGTGATGGAGTGGACGGGCAGGATTGTTGGTGCTGCGGATCCTGCGACGAGAGTTGCCAAGATGGGCTTGGAAGAGGTGCTGGCAGAACTGAGGACACCAGGCGTTTGGTTCGACGGCGTTGACTGGGCCGCAGGGGATCCACAGCGGGATCGCGACCGGGACGAGCCTGCGACGGAGAGCGGTCGTGAAAGGGACGGCGAACGAGATCGCGATCGGGAGGAAGACTCGGCGAGCACTACATCGTCGCGGAGCGGTGGATCGCATACCACGAGTCCGGTATTGAGCACGACGACGCTTCAAACGACACCTTCGCCACCTCCTGCGCAGGAAAAGGAGAAGGACACGAGCGAGCGCGACGCGACGATTCGAAAACCATTGACGCCGGTGCTCATTCCTATACCTATCTCGCCGGTGCTCCCATCACCGCGGTTGATTCACCCCATCCCCTACGTTCCCGTGACGCTCGCTCACATGGCACAGTACAGCCTAGACGCTTTTAAAAACGTGCGTTCGCTTGCTCGTCTCGTACGCTCTACTGATGTGGCACGGTGGACAGGTGTGGCGAGAAGCATGTGCGCCGTTGTATCACTGTCGATGTTCGATATGTGAACGGGCTATGGTACGTGCGAACATGGCGGCGGGTCATACAGTACCCAGTCACGGACAGGCGCCTACCAGTTTGAGCGGAGACGCCAATGGCGATCCACACGGGGATGCGAACCCACAGACTACCGTTGTGCATCCATCACACCCGTACCCGCACGGGAAGCAACGGACACCACCTACAGAGATTGCACTTGAGGAAGCAAACAAGGTCTCGAGGGATGCGTTGGTTCAGGAAGAGGAGGAAGAGGAAGAGTTGTACGAAGAAGAAGAAGAGGAGGAGGAGGAGGAGGAGGAAGAGGAGGGTGAAGAAGAGGAAGAGGAGGAGTGCGAAGAGGAGGAAGAAGAGGAGAGTGAAGGCGCGTCTGACGATATACATGCGCCGCTTCTACAGACGAAGATTGCACCGCCGCGATTGAACCCGCGGAAAAGGTCGTCGGACGATTTGGAGGGGGATGCGGTCCCGACCGGTGTGGATGCGGGCGGTGCGGGTTCGGGAAGGGGTGCGGTGCGTGTGGGGACGCCGCCCAAGAGGGTCAAGATGGGACCTACGAGTGAGGAGCGCAAGACGGCGTGCGAGGGCGCAGGTGGAACCACACCTTGTACGCCGCCGCGGGCGACCAAAGCTGTAGCGGGCAAGGAAACGTTGGACGTGACGACGACGGGGCGACAACGAAAACGATCTTCAGAAGAGCTGGACGCGGGTGGGGGTTCGAGTGCGCGGTCGACGAGGGAAGATGTAGACCAGAAGCAACAGAAGCGACTGCGCGTCGAGTCGACCAACTCGCCATCCAAGGCTCGGAACGTGGGCGGGCATGGCAAAGTGCGCGTGTCGCGGTCACCACGGGCTGCGTCGACGCCTGCGCCTGACCAGGTGACGAGCGTGGACGTGGACGTCAACGTGGACGGGGGGTCCCTCAAGGCGGGGTTGGTCAGCGGGGGCGAGTTGGACGGGCTGTACGTGTTTGAGGAGACGTGAGAATGGGGAGGGCACCCTTGGTCCAAACGGTTCACTGCGTGCGCTCGGCGGCGGTTTGACACCCTCCACCTCGATACGACGGTCCTACTCCACGGGGGTGGGGCAGAGGGGATGGGGTGCGGCGTCGAACCTTGGGGAGGATGATTGATGATGGCACGCGCTGCATGCGGAACCTGTTGTGCATTTTCTTTTCTTTTCTTGTTCACCCTACTCTATTTTTGATTTTTTTCTTCCCTTTCTCCCCCTTCTATTCTCTTGAGTTTGCTTCGTTGTTGATCCGATATCAGAAAAAAAAAGAAGGATGTCTCTCTCTCGCCCCCTCGTACGTGGTTGTTTGTTCGCTTTTTCATATATCGATCGAATCCGTGTATTGTATACCAAAACGCTTTTTTTGTCTCTACTGTCGTATGCTACGATCGCACTGCAAAAAGATTGCAATCCCAGTTTTTTTTTTAAAATTGCTCGTCCATCGTGAGTGTGTGACTCTGTGACCGAGCGAGGCACGAGCCGTCGGACCTCAAAGAGAAAAAACAAGAAAACGACACTCGAAAATGCCCGCTGGCTGGATTGAACAACCGACCTCATCATTACGAGTGACGCGCTCTACCACTGAGCTAAGCGGGCCGTGTGTAATGGGGTGTGGCTAGATGTTGAAAAAAGGATGATGGGAGTGGGAGAGCTGGGGCAGGCTTGCGGACGGACGAACGAACGAACATGACAAGAACTCGGCCACGTTCGATAATCGCTCTTTTTTATTTTATTTTATTATAGACCCGCGCGTCGTTTTCCAAGCCGCAGGTCCAAGTCTGAGTGACCTCTCTCTCGTCGATCGATGTTTCGTTCCGACAGAACAGACGACAGACATCGAGGTTGTAGCCCCTCCCCCCGTCCCCGACTCCCGGCATGGGTTCGCGAGAAACGTACACGGGTACGCCTTTCCACGTTCCAGAGGCCGTTATTACGATCGGGAGGAGAGGAGAAGGGCGTGACGAAGGTTTTTTTTTTTTCCCGAGGCATACATATCAAATCTACGATGCCTCTGCAGGTCCTGAGCTCGCGCGAGGGGAGGGGATCCGCCCGAGCTCGACGTGTCTTCCGAACATCCACCAACGTCGATGTTTTTCTTTACTTGACGGGCTGCACCCCTCCGAGGCCAGATCGGTCGTGGTCGTGGATCGGGGTTGCTCAGGTACGGTATGTCGCTGTCGTCACGTTTACGTCGATGTTCGTATGGGGTTGCCTGTGAGAGAGTTGATATCGTCCAGGCTCGTCAAGCAAGCACGGTGATATTCCCCCCCGAGAGCCTGACCTGATACGATGCGATCGTCCCAGCTTGACGAGTTCCCGTCGTCGTCGTCGTCTACGGGGGTTTACGGATCGCAGCGGGCGGGTCGATCGTTTGTTCGACGTTGTTTGTGCCCGCCGGTGACACGCCGGTACCACCGCGCGGGGTGACATCAGAAACACGGTGGGCACATGAATGACCCTGCAGAGCGACTGAGGCCTTTTGGAAGGACGAAAGGGCCACTGGGTACGCTCTCTGGGAGCTCGGGAAACGAGCGCGTTACTCCCGGCGAGTCCTGGCACCTTTCTCCATATGTCGTCGTTTTCTCCGCCGGTTGTGGTGCGCATGCTTTCCGAATTCTCGATGGTGTTGATCGTCGTTCCCGCCACGCTTACCATCAGGTATATATGCGTGAGCCAGGTATGTCGTGCCAGCGCTGTTATCAAGTATCACACGAATCACGATGGGTAGTGTTACTGCCACGAACAGGTCATCTACGTTCGCATTACTTTTGTTTCCCAGGGTAACGGACCCGAGAACTTTTTCATCGTCAATACGGCAGGTTCGGAATCGTGGACTAGGCAAGATCGGGAGATCGGTTCATTGACAGAGGAAAGGAACATACCGAGACGATGACTATTCAGCCTATATAATCAAGGAGTGAGGACACGTTTTCAAGCGGGTCGTGAACAATGGCGAGATGTATGGTTTTATAGTATCTTGAGTTTTCAATGAGAAAAGCATTCATGCATGGTGATCTGTGTGGGGAATCGCATTTCTTACATCACAAACTGACTGCAATTGATGTTCGGTGCATCGTCTGCACACCGAACGACGACTAATGATACGAATAACAGCACATGACAAACTCAACTTCGTCCGTGTTGTTACGCGGATTGCGTGGCCTTCGCTTGCTTGCGAGCCTTCCTTCTCTTTCGCTTCTCGCTCCCGTTTCGCCGCCTTCCATAGTACGAATGGAAAATCTCCCGCAACAAGTCCTTCAGCAGTCCCCCCGCATATGCACTCTCCTTTGGGAATATTTTTTTTTCGCAGATGGTGTATGTTCTGAGCTCTTCGAGCGTCGCAAACTTTTGCACCGGTTCCCCCGTGCGTGCGCATTCGAGGAGGTCAACGAGGTTGACGTGTGCGTCCCACACGCGCTGTTCGAGCCGTCATGCATCATGATCAGCCACACCGTTCCGATACGACACACGCACGCTCTGACATTCCTGAACGGTGTCGGGGACGGGCGTGATGTCGATAAACACGCACAGCTTCTGCCACGACGCGAGGTCGGTCCCCGTCCCAAACTCGTAATTGAACTGTTTCACGAGGGCGTCCTGGAACCCCGCGCGGGCGTCCGACAGCTCGGCCGCGTTCTCCCATCGGGACTGCTTGCGGAGATGCTGGAAGTTGTCGTGCGCGGTCTTGTTCCGACTGTACGTGAAGCCCAGGGCGGCGAACTGGACAAAGAACGCTTCGAGAGGGGTCGTCATGATTACCTGTTCCCACGGACCGTCAGTTCTCCTGTAGCGTGTTTTGTTTTTTTCTCGAAGAAACCTTACGGAGTTCTGGATCTCTTTTGCGTACAGAAGTCAACACGGCTCCTGGACGAAGCGACTTGGAGGGAAGATCCGTGCTTACGTAGCTTTGTGGCACGACGCCAACGACGTTGATATGTTGCCACCAACACACCGCAGCATGCCCTCGGCTTGTAGCACCCAGCACGTCCAAGGCCCAAAACAACATGTTTTCCATGATATATTTGGTCCGCCATGAGGCAGTCACGTAACGATTCGCTTCGCGAAGATAATCGGTTGATCATCCGAGATGGTTCCGCGGTCTTCGCACAGTATGCTTATGCCACGCTGGCCGCCTCGTTCAATAATGCGACCGCTGGGTAAAATCGTACCCATCGATGCCTCCGAGAACATCGCTATTTCTTCCGCACACATCATCCAGGGTTTTTTTTGTTTTTTTTTTTTTGTTTTGTGAAAGTGGGACTTATAAACAGCACCTCTGATCGCAATTCTCGATAGCGCTCAAGCGCTCATCTCCGATGATTGATGATCAGTACTGTTGAGCTGATGAGTCGACTTTGGTATGTCCCTAGATTTGGATGGAATAGCTTACTGAACCTTTGTAGTACTGCTCAACGTTTCCCATGAACAAGATAACAATCGAAAGTACGATGGTCTTGCATAAAGATCTTCCTGCGGAATCAAAAACGAAGTCAAAATATGACATATGGTGGGTCGCCCTACAGGGAATTGCTCGTTGGTTTACAATGAAAAGGGTTTGTTTTATTGTCATTTAAACTCACAGCATGGCGTCGAACGACGCGTTTCTGTGTGCAAGCCACAGCTGGAGAATAACGAGTAGATGGGTTATTATCCACGGCGGCGCAAAGAATGCGCCCTATCATCTTGATGACGGAGAGGCCAACTATCGGCAACATTTCTGTGTTCCAATCGTCCAATGGAGAAAAAATGTTCGATGTTCTGGCAGCAAACGCATGAAATATCAGCGAGTACCAAATGAGGCTCAGAACACAAAAAATGGCGCCGGGCTATGGGGCGAGAAAAGGGAGACCGCGTGATAGCTCACATACCGATAACCAGATGTGAGAAAGCATATGATTGTAGAAGACGAACCTGCGCCGTGTATTGACAACGATCGAAAGATGTGGGCACAACCCTGAAAATTTCGATCGTGGCACTGCCAGTGGTATCTTCCTTGTCTATTGTGGAGTCTATGCTCAGGAATTCTACCATAGGAAAAAGGGTATAGGTACAGCGCCCATGACGGTATCCGGGTTGAAAATTGGGCTATGCTCGCCTCACCGCCAACCGGATGTAAGCAAACTCGCACATTGATAACGGCATCCATGTGTGCGACGTGTTGATGCAGTTCCACTGTTTGTCCACAGCCTCCTCCAGTTGACCAGCCGTAAAAACGCACCTTCGGTCTATTGTGTTTAATCAACTTCAATAGCGGTAAGTTAATGATATCCGATCCATACAAAACAATTTATTGTCAAAATCTAATACAACCTCAGGATAGTAAGTTGGAACATTGTGTACCCAGCCTGAGCCTTGAGTCGAAATATTGGTTTCTGCGACACGACTTCCGTCAAAACCATTGCACGAGCTCTTCATCTTCTCAATGGAAGTGGACATATAGTGCACTTGCTTTCTCTCTCCCTCCAAGGGACTCGGAGTCACCGGGCTCGAGGAAGATCAATAAAACACTGGTTTGCAATACTTGGTCCACAGGCTCTGATGCCGGCGAGCGATCTCGACGGCGCAGGCAAAGTCTTATATTACCAGACACGCAATTGCATAGCATTCCTCAAACACCTTACAAAAAGCTTGCTATGTCTGTGTTGGTTTTCTGGATTCCGCATCTGTCACCAGACTGTCTACAGCGACCTCACATTCTCGTGATCCGAAAATTTGCCATACTCACGCTTTTATTTTGTGCTTCGTAAGGTTACGTCATTTAGGGTGGGGTGGACTGCTCCAGGACCCTGAGCTCCAAGTTCGTTCTTGATCGAAATGGCTCTTGGCCCTTGAAAGTTGCTGTAACGCCGTGGTGCCAGTGCGCATTATGCACATTGCGGCCGCATGCCTTTGTTCGCCTTCTCTGTCACAGTGTAGTCCCCCGATCACCTCTATTTATCAATTGCTTCTTGATCACATCACGTCTAGGGACTGCGGTCCTTGATAGCCGTGCATTTTTCAAGCGACCTCTGCGCGACCGTAATCGGACCATCCCCGTGGAACTTCAAAAAGAACCAGGATTCAGGAGATGCGGTTTTGATGGGAATTCGTGGCAGACTTATGAAACGGTCCGGGACGCTACGGTCCTTGTTACCTATCTCTTATGTTTCCAACATGTGCTGTGTGTACTGCATACCACGCACTATGCACATGGGCGCAAGACTCGATGAAAACAGAAAGTGACCCGGGCAATTCCCGATATGGAGACGCCAGGAAATGACAGAAAGAGAAAATGTTATGGGTACAGATGATTCGAGTATCATATCCTACACTGTCTAACAACCATAACACACTAACTAGTCTGTGTGACGCATGACGAAAGTGCCTTGAATCGTTACGAGGATGGCGCTGCCGCTCCTCCCCTGCGTGCCCTTCTCATTGCCCTTCGCCCAGTTCCCTGGGGATTTCCTCCACCGGATGACCCACCGCCAACGAAAATCTGCCGCAAGAGTAGCTTCAGTAACCCTATCGCGCGTGCCTTGGGGAATATTCTCCCAGTCTGCTTGGTATATTTCCTGAGCCCTTCCAATGTCTCGAATTTTTGCGCCTGCTTTCCAGTGCGCGCACATTCGACGAGGTCAACAATGTTCACGAACACCTTCGAAAGAAGCTTTTAAATTTGACCATTACACGTCAGCCAATTCAAGCATGGGTTGTCCCGATACGCGCAGGTAAAACGCACGCACCGCTCGACATTCCGTGATGGTGTCGGGAACAGGCAAGCCTTTGATCAAGCCGCATATCCTCTGCCATGCCGCCACATCGTCGCTGCTGCCAAACTCAAAGTTGAACTGTTCCCCGAGCGCTACATTGAATCTCGGACGGACAATCCCTTGCTCTGGCGAGTTTTCTTCCCATCCAGCTATCTTGCAGAGACGGTTGAAGTTGCTGTGCGCGGACTTGCTCGAACGGTAGGAGAAGCCCAGGTGGGAGAACTGAGAAAAGAACGACTGAAGTGGCCCAGGCATCTGAGCGTTGGCTGCACTAGGACTCGGGGAGCGTCAGCATATCACGATCCATGCCCAAAACGCCTCACATGGATGTCAAAATATGCCTCGGAGGTCACTCCACTTGGGAGGCGAAGGGCAGGAATCGAATGGGAGTCAGACGAGCGAGGGGCGCCTATTTATGCGGTTGGACGGTCGCCAGTAGGCTGTAGGTCCCTCATTCCTGTGCGACCACGCCTGAGAAGTTGAGAACCTTATTGTGCATAATACGGCTTATCGGTGCTGACAGCACAGCCTGTATGGGGGAATGTGCCCTGTTTGATTCAGTGTGTCCGTGTTGGTTCTCCATGAGGCGAAAACTCGAGGCGAACACGTGCGATTTGCGAAGAATTGTGATCCCCAGATCTGGGTATATGTTTGCGCCGCACACGTGGCGCGCAGCCCAGATCTGAGAGAACGCTGGGTAACAATTGCGCTCAACGGCTCTTCCGCCTCCGCCCGTGGGTTCGCGAGGAACTGAATACGACCCCGTGAGTAAAGTATTGTGTTTCAATGAAGTATGCAGGTACCGATACCGACGCCTTATAAGTATGTAATGGGGGAAATCCTAAGATGTGGAGCCACGTTTCCTCCCAATGTATAGACCTCTGCACAAGCATCAGCCATTGTCGTCATCCGGCTGGTGGCATCAAAGATGCGGGGTTGAAAACACTCGGGACGATACGCACAGGCGGCATTCCCCATATCATAACAGCTGCGCTTGTTTGCGTCACCCTCCACAATTTTGATCTGCGTGTACTATTTCCAGTATTCATATCAGCAAGAGGGATGAAACAAGGCGGAGGACAAGCAAACGCAGCGGCGTTTCCCGCAAGAGGCTACTTTCGGGTTGCCCGTGAGAGGTGATATCGTCCAGGCTCGTCAAGCAAGAACGGTGATATTCCCCCCTCCCGAGAGCCTGACCCGATGTGATGCGATTGTCCCAGCTTGACAAGTTCCCGCCGTCGTCGTCTAAGGGATTTATGGATCACGGCCGGTAAATCGATCGTTTGTTCGACTTTGTTTGTGCTCGCCGGTGACACGCTGGTACCACGGTACTACCACCGCGCGGGGTGACATCAAGAACACGGCGGGCTTCCTGAATGACCTTGCAGAGCGACCGAGGCCTTTTGGAAGGACGAAAGGGCCGCTGGTTACGCTCTCTGGGAGCTCGGGAAACGAGCGCGTTACTTCCGGTGAGTCCTGGCGCCTTTCTCCATACGTCGTTGTTTTCTCCGCCGGTTGTGATGCGCATGCTTTCTGAATCTTCGATGGCGTTGATCGTCGTTCCCGCCACGCTTACCACCAGGTACATGCGTGAGCCAGGTAAGTAGTGCCAGCGCTGTTATCAAGTACCCTACCTCAAACAAAACAGCTTCTGGCATCTACGTTCGCGCTGCTTTTGTTGCCCAGGGTAACGGATCTGAGAGCTTTGTCACCGTCAATATGGCAGGTTCGGAACCGTGGACTAGGCAAGATCGGGAGATTGCATTCATTGACAGGAAAAGAACATACCAAGACGATCAGTATTCAGCCTATATTATCAAGGAGTGAGGACACGTTCTCAAGCGGGTCATGAACAATGGCGAGATGTATGGTTTTATAGTATCTTGAGTTTTCAATGAGAAAAGCATTCATGCATGGTGATCTGTGTGGGGAATTGCACTTCTTACATCACAAACTTCGGTAGGTTGAACAGTTGTCACGATTTGTCATGGCTTGTCTGCGACTTGTCACGACAAGTCATGACAGCTATTCAACCCACTGAAGTGACTGACTGCAATTGATGTTCGGTGCATCGTCTGCACACCGAACGACTAATATTACGAATAACAGCACATGACAAACTCAATTTCGTCCGTGTTGTTACGCGGATTGCGTGGCTTCCGCTTGCTTGCGAGTCTTCCTTCTCTTTCGCTTCTCGCTCCTGTTTCGTCGCCTTCCATAGTACGAATTGAAAATACCCATGATCTAGGACGGACGGTGGTCGACGTACCGTCTTCTTCCTGGGTGGTTTAGCGCGTACGCAAGGCAGGACGGGGTCGTTTGTGGGACAAAACGAAGCTCACCTCTCTTGCTACGGTAGGGTCTTTACAGTATCTAGACGCATGGGCCATTACTTACATGTAAGACAGATCCAGCTGTCCTCGAGCCAGGGTTGTTCATCATCCCACTCTCAAAGGCTACGCCACTCCCGCTGACCGCCCTGCAGCTTGTTGTTCGACATCTGCCCTGTCCCCCATCACTCTCATTGTTGCGCGTGCCAGAGATCAACGATGGATTTCAATTGACGGTATTCTTTGGAAAGGCCGCTGTTGTCAACGCTTCCATGCGAGAACTTTTGGGCGGTTCAAAGTGCTCCCTTCCAGTTCTTCTGGAGGTGGACAGGTCAAAGTATGTGCTAGAGGTGCTGTCGGCGAATCAAAGGTGCAGAGCCGACTAGCACTAGCAGCGACGATATGCTGATTCTAATGATAAGCTGCACAGCTGACCAAGTCCACCCTCATGATCGACTCACTGAACCTGTTTTGCTCGGAGCAACCACCGATCGTCCGGTTCTGCATCCCAGATCACCGGTTCCGTCGCGATTCGTGTTCCCCCACCAAGGCCACGTCACGAACAGAGATGGATAACTCTGCGGATGAGAAAGGGGAAGGTACCGCGAAGCAGAGCAGGTCAAGTGCTTGGTCGTCTTCCTGTTTTATGAGGTCTCTCACCCCCGAATGGCGAGGCTCTGTCGCTCAAAGCCGTCTCACGAGCATTGTCGAGTCTCGGCTGGCATCGTCCATTTTTAATAAGAGCAAGCGTCGGTTCAGGGGATATAGACCTGGAGGAGTTCGAATGTGGTCTGGCAAGCGGTGCCTGTTTATTTCGATCGGAATCTGATGATCTGCTTCCAGGGTCTGCTTGGTATGAAGGGCGAAAGAGGGCGAACGTGTGTGCTATGTCACCGGAGAAGAAACGACGATTGATGGAACAACTGTGGGGTGATACGAACTTGGGATGAGCAACCACACAACAGGGATGCAGGAAACACCATGGAAGGGGTGTCATAGTACTGGCAGGCAGGCACTTATTTACTGACCGGGGTCTGTCAAGGTTTACTTGCCACGACGATGTGGTCAAGCTCATCAGAGGTGGAGACACAACCCCCATGGAGAAGGTCGTGGTGTACACGTTTCATTGGGTGCCAAAGGAAACGAAGTTGCATAGCCCTCAGTGTATATATGTTGTGGAGGTTGTTAGTGGGCTCAACATCCCACCTACATTCACCACGCACGTCAAGAGTCCACTGCTGTAGATTCTCATGTCAAGCGCAATGTTTCACCTATCCGACGAGCCTCGGCCACTTCTATTGATGGAGACACCTAAGAGTTCGGATGGACTCGTGTGCTCTGACGAAAGGCATATTGTCACTAGCGATATTGACGGGACTGTGAGGATCTGGAGTCTGGGTGACGGAAAGGAAGAAGGCCCATCTTTGCGGCATGAGGACACAGTGTCGCGCCTTGCCGTAACCCAGTATGGCAAGGCCATCATCACAGTGAGTGGGGATCAAGGTGTGGGACGTCGAAACACATACTTCTCACACGGTGGACTCACCCAGAACGACACCCACTCATTACACTTTCAGAAGATGATCGACTGGCCGCGGTCGGTAGTGGGTGTACGGTGTTCATCCGTCGTGTTTCCAAAGGAAAATGGCTAAACGATCAAACGATCAAAGTCGAGGAGGTCATTTGGGATGTGGTATTCTCTCCGGATGGAACCGAACTCGCATGTAGAACCGACTGTGGCATCACCGTATATGAGGCTGACAGTGGTGAACTTGTCCTGCAATCGGAGCTTGACTTTGGGGCCATGGTATGGTCACGTGATGGCAACAAGCTCTTCCTGTCGCAGAACAAAACGATTTCTTGTTTGAATTCGCCAACAGGAGAGCAATTTGGAGAGCGATGGATGGGACATACAATGGATATAACTTTTCTCTCCATTTCCCTAGACGGGTTGGTTCTTGTGAGCACCTCCTTCAATAAGACTGTTCCTTTCTGGGATATGACTACTGGCCATCCCGTTGGACAACCTCACTGCAACATGAGTCAAGAGTATGGGATGTCAAGTTTTTTCCCTCTGATGAATTGGTGGTTTCTGCTACACCCAAAAAGATATATCTATGGAAGTCACCCTCTATCGTTCGTCCACTAAGTTATTCCTGTGGCTTGCCTTGTCTCTGATGCACGCCACTCCTCATGTAGTGTTGGACACCTGAATTCAGGTACGTCTTTTTATGATCAGTATTCGCTTTCCCTCCTCAAAGTTATTTAGTCCCTGTGCACTTCCTCCACAAAGTGACACAAAATCTGTCATCTTCTCGCCACACGCCTCAGATACTAGTTCTCCGGATGCTACGTGTGACGAAAGGGGTCTGCGATCCATTCTTCCCAGCCCCTTGCTCCCCCCAGAGGAGCGCCAGCGCATATATGATGCGCCTGCATAAATTGGTATCATCCAATGAAATGTTCATGTCGTTTGACTCATCTATTTGTTGCAGGTCAATCTTGCCGCTTCAGATGGTCTTTATCTCCCTCTCAGTTTGATTCTTTCCAATTTGCCTCCAGATATGCAGAATTTCCTTTCGAGGAGCTTGGAGCGTGCCGAACATACCGATGTGTGAGTATTTTTCCATCGTAAACACCAAACACCGGGTTTGTGATTGCGATGCAATAGGCCCGTTAATCCGGTAGAATTTTCGGCTTCCATGTTTCATTCCACCTCAAACGGAGATCCAAAGAAGTGCAGGAAGGTCGATAGAATCAAGCAGAAGTGTGTCGAAATGCTTCATGAGCCACACTCTACGAATGAAATAGATGCTGTGTGAACCGACCGCCGCTCTTACGGGCGAAATCGGGTTTAGGTTACCTAATGATCGTCTTCCATGGTCCACCCTCCAAGGAGACCTGCGCAAGAAAGGATACATGATCCTTAACTGGCCGGAGGGCGTTGCGCGCGATAGAGGCAAAGGCATATCTGGGCTCAGCCCAGAGGATGCAGACGAGGTGGACGACGCGCTTTTTGGTGTTCAACCTCGCCTTCAGTTTGTTCGATATGTAGAAGGTGCATTTTTTTTGGACCTATGGGTCACTTTTGGCATGCTTCTGACCCGGGTTCCAGAATTTTCCGGCAGCAGCAATGGTGCCGGCTCTATGACAGTTGGATTGGCGGGACCACGTATGGAGCCGAGATTTAGAATAACTACGGTGCAGGCCTATGCCGAACGCCCTCCCAAGAGACGTCGTGTCTAGTCTGGTCTATCACTCGGTGTCTACATTCGTATGTTTCTTATTTGCACACGCTTACGTTCGGTTTTCTACAATTCTCTCAACCAATATGCCGCTTGAAGACTTCGGCAAGAGAGAAGGTGGGCTCTCCTGATGACTAACGACCTCGACGGTGTCGAAGACGCCAGTGCGTGGATTTTTGTGTTGGCTTGTAAAACTCATCCCCCCTCGTTTTACAATTCCATGGTTTAATCAGCCTCTCCAGACACGGTCTGCCTTCTCGATTCTTCACACGACATCTTTTTTTCTTCGGTGATCGAGCTGTTACCCTGGCTGCGAAAAATCCTGATTTGCTCTATACACTTCTTCGACGCCGGACTCGGACGCTCGGATTCTATCGTCCATCAACCACTACAAAGGGTGCTGAACCATTTTCCGCAGTTTCTGAAACTACTCACAGCTTGAATGTCGGGCATCGTCAACCAGCTACCATGATCGGGTTATGTGGAAGTAGAGCGATGAGGCAGTCACGTAACGATTCGCTTCGCGAAGATAATCAGTTGATCATCCGAGATGGTTCCGCGGCTTTCGCACAGTATGCTTATGCCACGCTGGCCGACTCGTCCATAATACGACCGCTGGGTGAAATCGTACCCATCGATGCCTCCGGGAACATCGCTATTTCTTCCGCACACATGACATCCGGGGGGGTTTTTTTTGTGGAAGTGGGACTTATAAACAGCGCCTCTGATCGTAATTCTCGATAGAGCTCAAGCGCTCATCTCCGATGATTGATGATCAGTATGGTTGACCTAATGCGTCGACTCTGGTATGTCCCTAGATTTGGATGGAATAGCTTACTGAACCTTTGTAGTACTGTTCAACGTTCCCATGAACAAGATAACGATCAAAAGTAAAGATCCTACTGTGGAATCAAAAATGGAGTCAAAATGACATATGGTGGATTGTCCTACAAGGAGTGGTTTGTTAGTTTTCAATGAAATGGGTATTTTATTATCATTCAAACTCACAGCACGACACGATTCTGTGTGCAAGCCACAGCTGGAGAATAATGAATGTAGGTGATTATCCACGGCGGCGCAAGAATGCACCCTATCATCTTAATGACGGAGAGGCCGACTATCTGCAACATTTATGTGTTCCAATTGTCCAGTGGAGATCTTAAAAAAATCGATGTCCTGGCAGTAAACGCATGAAAAATCACCGAGTACCAAATGAAGTTCAGAACAACACAGGAAATGGCGCAGGACTATGGGACAAGCAAAGGGAGGCTGAGTGATAGTTCACATACAGATAACCAGATGTGAGGAGGCATTGTGATAATTGTAGAAGACGAATCTGATCGAACGGTGTTGGCGCAACCCTGAAAATTTCGATCGTGGCACTGCCAGTGGTATCTTCCTTGTCTATTGTGGAGTCTATGCTCAGGAATTCTACCATAGGAAAAATGAACGTACAGGCACAGATCCCATGACGGTATCCGGGTTGAAATTTGGGCTATGTTCGCCCCACCGCCAACGAGATGTAGGTAAACTCGCACATTGATAACAGCATCCACGTGTTCGACGTGTTGATGCAGTCTCACTGCTTGTCCACAGCCTCCTCCAGTTGACCAGCTGTAAAAACGCACCTTCAGTCTATTGTGTTTGATCAACTTGAATGGCGGTAAGCTAATAATATAATCCATGCAAAATAATTTATTGTCAAAATCTGATACAGCCTCAGGATAGTACAATGAGTTGGAGCCCTGTGTACCCAGCCTGAGCCTTGAGTCAAAATATTGGTTTCTGCGACACGACTTCCGTTAAATCCGTTGCACGAGCTCTTCATCTTCTCAACGGAAATGGACATGCAGTGCACTTGCTTTCTCTCCCCCTCCAAGGGACTCGGAGTCACCGGGATCGAGGAGGATCCATAAAACACTGGTTTGCAATACCTGTTCCGCAGTTTCTGATGCCGGCGAGCGATCTCGACGGCGCAGGCTTACCAGACATGCAATTGCATAGCATTCCTCGAACACCTTACATAAAGCTTGCTGTATCTGTGTTGGTCTTCTGGATTCCGCATCTGTCACCAGACATTGACGCCTTTCCGACTACAGCAACCTCACATTCTGATGATCCGAACTTTTGCCCTTACTCACTCCTTCATTCTGTGCTTCATAAGATTACTTCATTCAGGGTGGAATAGACTGTTCGAGGACCCTGAGCTCCAAGTTCGTTCTTGATCGAAATGCCCTTGGCCCGTCAAAGTTGCCGTAACGCCGTGGTGCCAGCGCATTATGCGCATAGCGACCGCATGCCTTTGTTCGTCTTCTCTGTCAGTGTAGGGTTACCCTCTCCCGATCACCTCCATTTATCGATCGCTTCTTGATCACATCATGTCTAGGGACCGCGGTCCTTGATAGCCGCGCGTTTTTCAAGCGACCTCTGCGCGGCTGTGATCGGTCCATCCCCGCGAAACTTCAATAAGAACTCAGGATTCAGGAGATGCGGTTTGATGGAAATTGGTGGCAGACTTATGAAACGGTCCGGGACGCTACGGTCCTTGTTACCTATCTCTTGCGTTTCCAGCATGTGCTGTGTGCACTGCATACCACGCACTATGCACACGGGCGCAAGACCCGATGAAAACAGAAGGTAACCCGGGCAATTGCCGATATGGAGACATCAGGAAATGATAGAAAGAGACAATGTTACTGTATGGGTACAGATGATTCGAGTATCATATTCTACAGTCCGACAACGCATGACAAAAGTGCCTTGAATCGTTACGAGGATGGCGCTGCCGCTCCTCCCCTGCGTGCCCTTCTCCTTGCTCTTCGCCCAGTTCCCTGGGGATTACCTCCACCGGATGGCGCGTCGTCCATGAAAATCCGGCGCAAGAGTAGCTCCAGTAACCCTACCGCGCGTGCCATGGGGAACACTCTCCGGGTCCTCTTGGTATACTTCCTGAGCTCATCCAATGTCTCGAATTTTTGCGCCTGCTTTCCAGTGCGCGCACATTCGACGAGGTCAACAATGTTCACAAACACACCCATAAGAAGCTTTTAAATTTGACCATTACATGTCAGTCAATCCAAGCATGGGTTGTCCCGATACGCGCAGATAAAACGCACGCACCAATCGACAATCCCTGATGGTGTCGGGAACAGGCAAGTCTTTGATTAGGCCGCATATCCTCTGCCATGCCGCCACATTGTCGCTCATGCCAAACTCAAAGTTGAACTGTGCCACGAGCGCTGCATCGAATTCCCGACGGACGATCCCTCGCTCTGTCGTGTTTTCTTCGAATCCAGCTACCTTGCAGAGACGGTTAAAGTTGCTGTGCGCGGACTTGCTCGAACGGTAGGTGAAGCCCGGGCGGGAGTACTGATAAAAGAACAACTGAAGTGGCCCAGGCACCTGAGCGTTGGCTGCCCTAGAGCTCGGGAGCATCAGCATATCACGATCCATGCCCGAAACGCCTCACATGGATGTCAAAATATGTCTCGGAGTTCACTCCACTTGGGAGGCGAAGGGTAGGAATCGAATGGGAATCAAGACGAGCGAGGGGCGCCTATTTATGCGGTTGGACGGTCGCCAGCAGCCTGTAGGTCCCTCATTCCTGTGCAACTACGCCTGAGAAGTTGAGAACCCTATTGTGCATAATACGGCTTATCGGCGCTGACACAACAGCCTGTATGGGGGAATGTGCCCTGTTTGATTCAGTGTGTCCGTGTTGGTTCCTCCATGAGGCGAAAACTCGAGGCGAACACGTGCGATTTGCGGAGAATTGTGATCCCCAGATCTGGGTATATGTTTGCGCCGTACGCGTGGCGCGCAGCCCAGATCTGAGAGAACGCTGGGTGACAATTTTGCTCAACGGCTCTTCCGGGAATGCCGCCTGTGCGTGTCGTCCGAGCGTTTTCAACCCCGCATCTTTGATGCCGCCGGTCAGATGACGACAACGGTTGATGCTAGTGCAGAAGTCTACACACCGGCAGGAAACGTCGTTTCGCATGTTGGGATTTTCGCCATTACAGACTTATCTATGCAACCCATAAGGCGTCGGTATCAGTACCTGCATACTTCATTGAAATACAATAGATTACTCGCAGAGTCATATTCACTTTCTCGCGAACTCGCGGGTGGAGACCGTATCATAACAGCTGCGCTTGTTTGCGTCACTCTCCACAATTTTGATCCGCATGTATTTCCGGTTTCCATATCAACACTAGCGAAAGGGATGAAACAGGGCGGAGCAAAGTGGCGTTTCCCGCAAGAGGCTACTTTCGTATTGTCTTGTGACCCCCACGTCAATACCTTGAACTTCTCCGAATGTCGGGTATTGTCGGCTCGAAGTAGCAAGCCAGATTGCCATCGGGGAACGTTGACGCAGAATCTAGTCTTGGCTGGGCCCCCTTTTAGTCAAAAGGGTTCTGGGAATGAAAATTGTCAAATGAAAAAAAAAAACATGCCCACTGGCTGGATTGAACAACCGACCTCACCATTACGAGTGGCGCGCTCTACCACTGAGCTAAACGGGCTTGGCATTTAATGTGCAGAAGCAACTCATCAGTGTGTAGGGAAAAAGGGTCTTAGCTTCACAGGCTCTTTCGGCATGAAACTCCTAAAGCCGAAAAGCCGAAAATCTGAAAGCACGACCACATAGAAAAGCATAAAAGCCAAGTTCTTGGACATCGTTGACGATGTCGTCAACAACAGCGGCCTTTCCAAAGAATACTGTGTCCATTGAAATCCATCGTTGACCTCTTGCACGCGCAACAACGAAAGCAATGGTGGATGGAGCAGATGTCGAACAACAAACCGTAGGGCGGTCAGCGGGAGTGGCGTAGCTTTTGAGAGTGGGATAATGAGCGAACTTGGTTCGAGGACACCTGAATCCGCCCTGCGTGTAAGCAGTGGCTCATGGGTGCGTCTAGATAAGACCCCACCGTCGCCAAGATGGGTTAGCTCTGTTTCATCCCACAAACGACCCTGTCCTTCCCTGCGTACGCGCTGAACTACCCAGGAAGAAGACGGTACGTCGACCACCATCCGTCTGAGATTGTCTAGCTGGAGAAGAGTATCAACGAGGCCCTGTGCTGTGGTATCTGGCGATATAGATGGGTATTGAATGGTGCCATCAACATCAGCAGATTAAGCGCACCGTTCAACACCAAAATGGTTCCCCGTTTGGTTAGTTTGAAAAATGTGCTGACAAACCTACTAGGTGACTGGGCAGTCAGCCAATCGGATATCTTTGCTATCGTGAACGTAACGGAACGTTAGCTTGCCTTAAGCGTTCATTCCCATCGGTTTGCAGATGAAGCGACGACGCTAGAACTGAGAGGGATTCAGGGTCACTCGTTGCCATTCTCACCACATTGACGTCGGATGTGATGGTGGCTGTCTCGGTCACGCCGAGAACAGATTCAATCACACGAGATACAACGACGAAAACAACCATCGAGCACACAGATTGACGTCTCGTCAGGTTCGCTTGTAGCCTGTGAAACGTACCCATCTGCACCTCGCTCAGCCTCTTCCTCATCAGAGTTGGCGTCGTCTTGTTCGACATGGATGATGGATTGCCGCAAAAGCGTGTATGCCTCGTACAGCTCACGCGTGCAGTCGCTTCACTGAGACGAATCACACTTTCTGGTTGTCGGACAGGGACAGTAATCCGGTACGAGTTTCAACCTACGTTACTGCATCATATTGCTACAGATTCTGTCCTTTTCGACTAGAACGTCCACGGTTTCGGGACCGGTATCCTCGCCTTGGGCTTGAGTGCTCCTGCACAGCGAACATAGCGCTGTAGAGCTTTCGTACTGAACTCCGAATTGGTAGCTTCGTCGTGGAAGCGATGAAAACTCGTAGTGCGCCATGCGTGTGCATCTGTAGCGCTCCTCGGGGAAATTCTGCTACGCTTGCGCAGTGAGGTTCTTACCCAATTGATCGGCCACGACGATCGATGCCTCCCAGAAGGTAATCGCTTCTGCCTGAGCATCCTTCACATAGCGGTCTAGAAGTAGGGTTGACTCCGCTTCGCTAACGACCTTTGGATCCGCAGGAGAAACGATTGCCGTCGCTTCAGTGAGACCGGGCGCGAGGATCATGGAAGGATTTCAATGCGAAGAGTTTTTCGCCCAAGTCGACTCGCATATACCGTCGTACTTTCCTAGATCATGCCCTCTACTGCTGGGTGGTGATGCGACGTCACGCGGTCGGGGCGGAGTATGCGTCCAGATAGCGCGACGTCAGATCTTGAAAACCTTCTCGGCTGATCCCTCGCTGACGAACAATGGTTGATAGAGGAAGGTGCCACGCATAGACACAGGGTAAGACTGAAGTGGTAAAGGAGTATCACACGTTACATCGTCCTAATTATATTTACTACATTCTGAAAGCATATAGACACGTTCCACGAGCTCATGCTGTATCTCCTCGATTTAAGTCTACAAGCACCGAATGATTGCACCTGCCCTACTACGTATATCGCCTCTTTTGAATCTGCTTCGCATCCGAGTCCATATCGGGTGTGGTCGCTCGCTCTTTCGTCGATGTGGAATTGAGCAAAGCAAAACGAACGGGAACTGTAAAAAGCGTGAGGTACCTTTTCTTTTCATCCCATAAGCATCGTTGAGATCTATCCGAAATTGACCCATGGGAGGTTCGAGAGAAGAACGTTGTTCCACATGAGAATCGGTTTGCCTTTGCCATGTTATCACCGAGTCTTGGAGGGGCTGAGTCCTTGGGCACACATCCAAGAGCTGCTGGATAGTGAGGATGATCGCTGTTGCAGACGGTCGCTCCTCTTTCGATAGCCAGCATTGTTGAATGAACTCCCAGTGGGGATCTTGCAACGTTGTACATTCTGGTCGGCGAGGGTTATGGCCCTTGGCCAAACGTAAGACCACGCCTGCATCAAATCGCAGTTCCGACCATGGTTGCTTGCCTGATAGCACCTGAAAAATAAAAGTCAGCACGGACCTCGCACCTGTGCTCGAGAAACCTCCCTGGAGGGCAACACAACCAAACGAGTATATATCACTCTTGCTCGTTCGAGTGCAGGTCTCGTCGGACTTGATCTGCTCTGGTGCAATCCAGCGCAAAGCCCCTGGTCGTTTGGTCGATCTCTGGAGATAACACAGTGCCTCGGGGATGCTCCCCACCAAAGAAGCATACCCAAAATCGGCTAGGCGAGCGTTGTAATCGCCATCGAGTAAGATATTGTTCTATCTTTTCGTCAGGGTAAGAGGACAGTAATGGTGTTAATCGTACGCACAGAGTTCAGATCCCCGTGAACGAGGGGAATAGAATGTACTATAACGTGGAATTAACTTAGAGATCTCAAAGCGAAACGATGACTCACGGTAGTCCAGTCCATTAGAAATGTCGAGCAGCTGTCATGTGCAGTTAGATAATATGAATACTGTCCAACTTTTGCAAGCGCACAAGTTTGAGTCGGTGATCGACACCGAGCATGTCGTTATGCTTGTTCACGAAATGTTGGAGGGAACCATTTGGCATCCATAATGATACCAATGACAGGGCACCCTGCATTCCGAACCCATATGCGATGCCCAGGAATGGGACGACATTGGCATGGTCGAGTCGTCTCCAAATTCCGAGTTCCCGGCGGAGCATCTATGGAAAATATTGAATGGTCTTCTTTTGGAGCGATAGTGGTAGGCACCTTTATTGATTTATTGGTCTTGTCCCCATCCAATGCAAAGCTGAATCGAAACGCCTTCACTGCGACCTAAGCGATGAGTGAATCACATGAGACCTGACCGATACGACAGAATCAGACCTCCTTATTCAACAAATCCTGATGATACCAGCATCTGTAGATATCACCAAAACCTCCCGAGGCGACATACTGGTCATTTTTATTGATGATGGCAGGGGTGAGATCCAATGGTGGGAGGATATCAGAACTAATGGATTGAGAATTAGTTGAATTCTGGGTGTGAAGAGACACACTTGAATTCGGATGTCCGATGCCGCATAGCCTGCAGTCGTGTTAGGGGGGGCAGGCAACAAGTTTGAGTGGACGAACGATAGAGGGTGACTTCCATAGATATATCTTGTCGGATGTAGCAGAAGCCACCAATTTACCAGAGGGAGAAAACTGGACATCGCACACTATTGACTCATGTTGCAGAGGTTGTCCAACGGGATGGCCGGTAGTTGTATCCCAGAAACGAACAGTCTTGTCCAAGGAGGCACTCGCAAGCATCGATCCGTCTAGAGAAATGGAGATGGAATTTATCCTGCCTGTGTGTCCTGTCCATCGCTTTCCGATTTGCTCTCCGGTTTGCGAGTTCAAACAGCAAATCGTTTTGTACACCTGCAAGAAGAGCTTGTTTCCATCACGTGACCATACCACCGCGGCGGTCCAGGTGTCCGGGTCCACAACATCAAAATCCCCTTGACGAAGGTCAAGTTTTCCACTGCCAACGTCATACACAGCGAAACCACACTCGGTTCTACATGCGAGTTTTGTTCCATCTGGAGAGAATGCCACATCCTGAATGACCCCCTTGACTTTGATCGTTTGATCGTTTGGCCATTTTCCTTTGGAAACACGATGGATGAACACCGTACACCCGCTACCGACCACGGCCAGTCGATCATCTTCCGACAGTGTCATAAATGGGTTGGGTTCTGGGTGAGTCCATCGTGCGAGAAGTGTATGCGTTTCAGCATCCCACACGTTGATCCCTCTTCCCCACTCGCTGCTGATGATGGTCTTGCCATCCCGGGTTATGGCAAGGCGCCACACATCGTCCTCGTGCTGCAAGGATGGCCTTTCTTCCTTTCCGTCATCCAGATTCCAGATCCTCACAGTCCCGTCAATATGGCTAGTGACAATATGCCTTTCATCAGAGAACACGAGTTCGTACAAGTTCTCAGGTGTCTCCATCAATAGAAGTGGCTGGGGCTTGTCCGATCGGTGAAGTGTTGTGCTTGACATGAGAATCTACGGCAGTGGGCTCTTGACGTGCGTGGTGGATGTAAAGTGGGACGTTGACCTTGCTAACAGCCCCTACAGTATATATACCCTGAGGGCTACGCAACCCCGTTTCCTTTGGCGCCTAATGAAACGTGTACACCACGACCTTCTCCACAGAAGTTCTATCTCCACCTTTGATGAGCTTGACTACATCGTCGTGGCAAGTAAAACTTCACAGACGCTGGTCAGTAAATAGATGTTATCGGGTCCGCAGTCGGTTCTTTGGAATGTCCCTCGTGAAATGATCCTGCTGGAGATGAAAGCTGTACTTCATACTCAACGCTACCCAGTAGCGATACGTAGCATGAGAAACAAGCATAATGACGTAGGCAACAAGGTCATAAAACCTGCTTTCAAGTCTCGGGCCCTGCCTGCCGGTACTATAACACCTCGCGTGCAGCTACTCTATATATCTGTAACCTCCTCGAAGGTGTTTTCTGTAGCCATGTCCTGTGGTTGCTTGGCCTTAAATGCAGAATAAGTAGGGTGATAAGAGATGCCGGAAATCGTCGCTCTTTACCTTTTCGTCTCCTCCCAACGTTTCTATCCATACAAGGCGGGGGCCATGGAAGCCTCAAGATCACTCGTCGAACCCCAAATCTTGTAGACGCACGGACTCTGGGCAATCATGCAAGAGCTGCTGACAGTATATTTGAGCGCCTCCGAAAATGTTCACCTCGCCATCGGTAAACAGCATCATCGAATACCGCAGTGCGCGTCCTGTAACGTATCACATTCAGGTCGGCGAGGCGTATCGCCCACGGCCGAGCATACCACGATGGCTGTACTGTATCGCAGTTCGGACCATCTTGGTTGACCGTCTGATATGACCAAAAAATGAAAGTGTCAGCACCGACACGGAGTCGGCATTTAGGAAACCTTTCCTGGAAGAAGGGGAGATCCAAAACGAGTATATGTCGCTCTTGCAAGGGCGTCGACCTGCAGATCTCCGTCTCCCTTGACGTGATCTGCTTTGGTGCAATACAACGTAACACCCCCGGCCAAACGATGAAACCATCAATGCCAGCCTAGACAGAGGCACCAGTTATTTTTCACCCTCAGGCGCAAGAAAGGTGGGTGTGCCCGCGACCATAGTAAATGTTCCCTGACGAAAAAAAGAGTGACGTCAAGTATATCATGATTGAAATTGACGTTGACCGTGTCCCAGATCGCACCTGCCCAGCTGGAGCTGTCTGTACGCGGTTTCGTCAGAGACCATTGATTGACCGCTCGAGACGTTGGTCGAGCGGGTGACGGCTTTCTCACGACTGCAAGCCAAGTGGACGGAAAAATGTAGAGGTGGGCAATACCGCGCTCAGTGATAGGGCGGAAGTTGCAAAAAGCATGGCAAGGATGAGGAAAGGGTGGTCTTTGTAAAAGCGATGGCTGAACGTCAAAAGCGCGGCGCTCCATGGTGCCTTTATTCATGAGCCGTATACAAATCACGCATGCTGTACGCGTGGTTTACTTTGCAACGGAAATGGCAGGGCGCAAAGCTCGTGTTGAACAGTATTTACGCTATGTGCTAGTAAACAAATAAATAAATCCAGGAAAACCCGGAAAAGTCCATCGGAGAATGAACTTTATTGATGCATGATCACCATCGCTAGCGATCTTGCCGTTGAACCACCACACTCGAGCTAGGCTAGAGGGGTGACCGAGGTATGAATTGTTGATATGTTAACAAACGTATCAGTGATTCGTACGTCCGCTTCACTCTTCGCAGAGCCGCAGAATGTACCTGTACTCGATCAGCAATCGTTTGATGATGCACTGGAGTAACCCACTGTTCGGACTGAAGGTGCGCCTTGTATCTGCTCGCTTCCATACTTTCCATGTAGGAGCCGGACGCGGGAGAGCAGCCCCTGGATCGAAAAGCCGCTCACTTTCCACCGAAATGCAGGAAACGGACCGCTCGCGGCCCTTCTCACGTTGCTTCTATCCTCAAGTCAGGACGCCACTTCGCCTCGCCTCGCAAAGGTACGTACCATAATTCGAGCTCGCAGCTTCCTCAGATCTCGACACACGGCTTGAATTTCCCTCGACGTGCCCTTGTAAATCTCGACGCAGTTTTGAATCAGGTCTATGGCACCGTATGCACGCGATTGTAGGATGCATGTTTTTGACCTTAGGCTGGGGTCCGACGTCACTGAAGGTTGGGACAGTGTACAGGGGAGCACCCACCGTGCAAGATGGCCAGCAAGGGAGTCCATCATATGTCCTTCTTCGACAGCATTCATGCAGTGCGTTTCCGTTTCTTCTAATAGTGATTCCAACTCTTTAATTCTGTTGCTGGGCATATGAGTGCGCCATATGCTGGTGACGAAGGTCGTAAAAGAGATTGCTGCGACCACGAATCCAAAGATACTGGCGAAGGTGAAAAACGTCATCTTTCTTGGTGAGAGTGGTCGCAAGTCTGCAGAGGCTTTTTATACAAAAGCGCCTTGCATGGCGTCCTGTGTTGCCGTGAAGAACACACTCCTTTCTCGTGGTCTCTGTCAATGATTATAGCTATGTTGTGCTTTGCTCGCGACCATTGTCGGATGAATACGGATGACTCATTGTACAAATGTTAATTTTTGCAAGTTATTGTTTTTTCACGAGCTATTTCCGACTCTATCCTCAAGAATACGTTTGCCTGTAGCGAAGGGTCCGTTCTAGCTATGGTGTATTGCGAGGCATCGGACTCCATGAGTACATGAGGCATGCTTTCGCTAGATTTTCACCCACAAAGTTACGCAATGCGTGCACAGCACTTATCTTCAAGAGGCTGCTGTTTCAGACCCATCAATACTAGCAAACACGCCACTGAACGTTCCACGTCTGCTTGCACGGTTTTTTCGCCTGTTATGCACCCCTTGCATCGCCTCCTGCATGCCATCGTTGCAGGTCAGGTCCGCATGTATCGGTAGTATCACGAACTGACGTTCGCAGCAAAGACGCTCGCCGATTGGATTTTCTAGCGCTTCGGTGCAGTGTTGATGAAAATAATTGTCTGGTAGGACTGTGATCTTTTTCTAGACTGGCGCGATCGACCTGGGGTCTGGGCGGTAGACGTTACCGTACAAGGACGTGCTGGCCCCCGCAATTCGACTCGTGGTCCGTTATACCACGGCCTGCCCCGGGACTCGCCCATGTACTGTACAGCCTGTTGTTCCACCTTCCTACTGCAAGGCCATCCTTCTTGTATTAGAGATCTTGCAAGCAGATCTCTGAGGACGTCTCCAGTGCTTTGGATGATTGCAGATGGTGGCGACGGGACCTCAAGGCATCGCCTTTGCGCTCGTTTGTAAACAGTGGTCATGACCTGTCGACGAGCAATTTCTACTACTCACCAAGAGTGTGCAACGAGCTCCAGTGGTCCGGAAAAGCTCCTGAAATCCGCGACTTTTCCAGTGCGCTTGCTTCGCTTCCCCAACACACTTGTCGCTGGACCATTTCCTCACCCACACTCACCGTCAAGATCTTTAAAACGGATCTGTTGTATATAAATCGTTGGGACCCCTGCCTAACGTATCTGCTGCTCGTCGTGAAGCGTTGTCGGCGACATTATTGTCAATAATGCGTTCTGCAAGCCTCAGGTGCCTACTGCCATTTTGACGGAGGCATTCCCGGAGCCGTGGCGGGAATTTGACAAGCTGGAAGTATTCGAAATTGGGCGGTAGGCTTGACACGGTGCGTCAAACATTCTTCACCACGTACCCTGGGTTGAAACGACGTTCGCAGTGCGTATTTCGGGACGACCCACGCTTGATCTCTAGAGGATTTCACCATCTTTCTTGTACGGGTGTTATTTGGCGCACGTTCTGTACTCAAGTGACTCCGCGACGTTGACGTCACGGAGTTTTGTCTTTGGGCATGCGTCCGTAAGCGGTTCGTCCTGGCGGTAGTACATACCACACGCCGTCTCCCCCGGGCCTTCGCCCCTCGTCTCTTGACTGCGGCCCTATACTTCCTTTTCGTCGCATCCACCCGCCTCCCTCTCGCCCTCAGCACCTTGCGGTTCTTTCCAAAGTGGCGCAAATACCTATGCCGGATATTCCGCCACGCGCTCGTTGCGAGGTTGGCCCGCCCTCCTCCGCAGCTCACGCATTGGCCCGGTGTCGCTTGCTGCTGGAGAGCGCTACGCGCTCCCCAGCCGCCCAAATCCAGTCCATCCATTACCACACATATAACCATCACATCCATATTCTCGTGCCTCCTGTACGTAGTGCTACCCACTACCATCGCGTGACTTCGCGTCGTAGCACCGTCCAAAGAAAAATACTTGTGATATGTACTGTTCAAGAGTCAGATGGAAGCACCGCCACGTCACCACACCACCGTTCCTTTCCTCCACGTCGCCCAGCAGCACGAAAGGTGGTCTGCAAGACCTGATCGGGCATTAGCGAGTGGACCGAGAATTTATGAAACAAGTTCATTTCAACACTTCTTTGAGGCAAATTCGAGTTCATGCCAGCGTCACAAAGGTAGACCAACATGCATTATACCCGATTTGCAGTCTTCGGCACATCAGCTGCAAAAGTCAACGGGGTTCGGAGACGCCACTGCTCGTGTCGCAGCCCATATAAGCCCTAGAATGAGCCACGTTCGAAACCTCTCCCCGATTTCCGTCACACCAATGAACGTATTGCTCAATACTCCAAAACCCGAGCCAGGAGCCCAGCATAGCGCTCGCACTCCCTCTTCTACGTATATCACAGATTCCTCCGATTCTTCATTGGGTGGCTCTTTGACGAGCGTGGTCAATCAGCTTGATGAACCCCGAAGGACAATAAACGAGG
>JBBPMP010000155.1:0-11683 GCA_038090395.1 Boletales sp. KT-2023a | reverse complement strand
CCAAGCATGTCGTTATGCTTGTTCACGAAATGTTGGAGGGAGCCATTTGGCATCCACAACGATACCAACGACAAGGCGCCATGCATTCCGAACCCATATGCGATGCCCAGGAATGGGATGACATTCGCATGGTCGAGTCGTCTCCAAATTCCAAGTTCCCGATGGAGCATCTATGGAAAATATTGAGTGGTCGTCTTTTGGAGCGATGGCGGTAGGTACCTTTGTTGATTTATTAGTCTTGTCCCCATCCAATGCAAAGCTGAATCGAAATGCCTTCACTGCAACCTAAGCAATGTGTGAATCACATGAGACCTGACTGATACGACAGAATCAGACCACCTCCTTAATCAACAAATCCCGATGATACCAGCATCTGTAGATATCACCAAAACCTCCCGAGGCGACATACTGGTCATTTTTATTGACAATGGCAGAGGTGAGATCCAATGGTGGGAGGATATCAGAACTAATGAATTAAGAATTAGTTGAATTCTACATGTGAAGAGACGCACTTGAATTTGGATGTCCGATGCCGCATAGCCTGTAGTCATGTTAGAGGGGGGTGGGCAGGCAACAAGTTTGAGTGGACGAACGATAGTGGGTGACTTCCATAGATATATCTTGTCGGATGAAACAGAAGCCACCGATTCACCAGAGGGAGAAAACTGGACATCGCTCACTATTGACTTATGTTGCAGAGGTTGTCCAACGGGATGGCCGGTAGTTGTATCCCAGAAACGAACAGAATTGTCAAAGGAGGCGCTCGCAAGAATCAACCCGTCCGGGGATATGGAGATGGAAGTTATCCAGCTTGTGCGTGCCGTCCATGGCCCCCCGATTTGCTCTCCGGTTTGCGAATTAAAACAGTGAATCTTTTCGTTCACCGACTGGAAGAGCGTGTTGCCATCACGTGACCATACCACCATGGTGGTTCTCTTAGCGTACAAATCCGATCGACGAAAGACAAGTTTACCGCTGCCAACGTCATACATGGCGATACCACGCCAGGTTCTACATGCGAGTTTGGTTCCATCTGGAGAGAATGCAACATCCCAAATGTCCTCCTTGACTTTGATCGTTTGTTCGTTTGGCCATTTTCCTTTGGAAACACGATAGATGGACACTGTATCCGTGCTACCGACCGCGGCCAGTCGATCGTCTTCCGAAAGCGTAATAAATGGGAATTGTCCTGGGTGAGTCCATTGTGCGAGAAGTATATGCGTTTTAACGTCCCACACATTGATCCCCCCTCCCCAATCGCCACTCACGATGGTCTCGCCATCCCGGGTTACGGCAAGGCAAAACACGTAGTCCTCGTGCTGCAAGGATGGCTCTTCTTCCATTCTGTCATCTAGATTCCAGATCCTCACAGTCCCGTCAATATGGCTAGTGACAATATGCCTTTCGTCAGAGAACACGAGTCCACGCAAGTTTCCAGGTATCTTCATCAATAGAAGTGACTGAGGCTTGTCCGATGGGTGAAGTGTTGTGCTTAACATGAGAATCTACGGCAGTGGGCTCTTGACGTGCGTGGTGGATGTAAAGTGAGACGTTGAGCTCAATAACAACATCCACAGCATATATACCTTGAGGGCTGTGCAGCCTCGTTTCCTTTGGCCCCAATAAAACGTGCACACAACGACCTTCTCCGCGGAAGTTCTATCTCCACCTTTGATGAGCTTGACCACATCATCGTGGCAAGTAAACCCTGACAGATGCTGGTCGGTAAATAGATGTTATCGGGTCCGTGATCAGTTCTTTGGAATGTCCCTCGTGAAATGATCCTGCTGGAGACAAAAATTGTACTCGATACTCAATGCC
This sequence comes from Boletales sp. KT-2023a, assembly GCA_038090395.1. Lineage (NCBI taxonomy): Eukaryota > Fungi > Basidiomycota > Agaricomycetes > Boletales > Boletales sp. KT-2023a. Next base: position 9,862 of record JBBPMP010000155.1, on the reverse strand, counting down.
ATCTACGTCTGTCTCAGGGTCACTATACTCCATTGTAGCTCTACATGGCATGAAAAATAAGCATAACTGCATTGGGTACAAAATCATAAAATCTGCTTTCAAGTTTTGGTACTATAGCGGCTACCATACATATCCATGTCACCTCTTCGATCTGTTCTATGCTTGTTCTCGACTACACGAGGTATTCCGCGTGTATCCATGAATATGGTGTTTTCTGCATCCGTGACGTGTAGTTGCTCAGCCTTGGATGCAGAACAAGTAGGTTGATCAGAGATGTCCGAACTTGTACATTACCCTTTTGTACCGTGAGCCATGGAAGCTTCATGATCACTCGTCGAACTGGACCATGATATCGCCAAGTCTTGTAGCCACCAGACTCTGGGCAATCATGCAAGAATTGCTGCACAGTAGATATGGTCGCCTCCGAAGACGGTCGCTCCTCCATCAATAACCATCGTCTCATATTCAGGTCAGAGAGGCGTATCGCCCTTGGCAGAGGATAGCACGATGACTGCATCGTGTCGCATTTCGAACCATCTTGGTTGACTGCCTGACATGACCAAAGAATGAAAATGTCAGCAACGAAACATAGTCGGCATTTAGGAAACCTCCTCTGAAAGGAGGCGAGACCCAAAACGAGTATATGTCGCCCTTGCAAGGGCGTCGGCCTGTAGATCTGTCTCCTCCGACGTGACTTGCTCTGGTGCATTACAACGTAACGCCACCCGGACAAATGATGACACCATCGATGCCAATCCAGAGGTGCCAGAGCCATTTTTCACCCGATAGCGCAGGAACGGTGGGTGTACCCAGAATTGTAGCAAACATTCCCTGACGAAAAAAAGGATGACATCGAGTACACCATGATGAAATTGACGACGAACGTTGACTGTGTCCCAGATTGCACCTGCCCAGTTGGAGCCGTCTGTACGCGGTTTTGTCAGGAACCATTGATTGACCACTCGAGACATTGGTTGAGTGGGTGACAGTTCTCCTCACGACAGTGAGCCAAGCAAACAGGAAAATGTAGAGGTGGGCAATACCACACTCAATAAATAACAGGCAGAAGTAGCAGAAAGAATGTCAACGATGAGGAAAGAGTGGTCTTGTAAAAGCGATAGCTGAACGTCAAAAGCACGGCGCTCCGTGATGCCTTCATTCATGAGCCATATACCAATTACACTTGTTGTACACGTGGTTTACTTCGCAACAAAAATGGCAGGAAGTATCCGGGAGAGCCAAATTCAAAGAGGATGTACTTTGCGGCAACGGAGAGGAGGTAGTCTGCAGGGTCAAGGTGAAAGTTGAAATCATGCTTTGTCGATGGTGAGTTCGTTTGACACTGTAAAACGTGAGCGTACATGGAGAAAAAGACGAGGGACTTGCAGGTCAAAAGAATATCTGTGTCGCTTCATCGAATCCTTGATGGCGAAGAGCGATCCCACGTTGATACGGACCGCCTTGGGGACAGCGCAAAAGTGCAACAGGGATCTCGAAAGGGCACCCGGTGCCAGAACGACCTGTGGGAAATGCCAGCCATGCCTGGCCCTCACCCATCTCATATTTAGGCTCCGCTGAGCAGGAACCTCCCTCCTCCACCAGGGCACCCATTCCGGTCACGGCCATTAAATTGGTTGGTCAATGATCTTTCTGAACGGTACCTGCAGGTCGCAATTTTTGTTCAGTGTCATCGCATTTTTGTGCTCATCGTTTTTTAATGTGGCTCCACAAGGAAGACGACAAAGAGGTAATGTTTTATCTTTACAATTAGCTGACCTATGACACCCAGTTGGTATCGTGGAAGGGCCTCTTTTCTGCGAGAGCTTGGATTCCATCACTCCTCGACCATTCTCCCATATCAAACAGCTCTCAAGACGCTTGTTCAATATATTGCAACACTTCCTTCTTTACCCAAGCATCTTGCCGTTCTCAGGGGACAGTAAGCATCGCTTGCAGGTGATGCATTTTCGGCTTGTCTTCGTAATCGGTCCCCTACAGGTGCTGTCGAGGCGCTCGAACCAGGTCGTGCGCTCTCTTGGAGCCAGCTCTCTCGCCTCCGTTCCCCACTTGACGATGTGGTCGCATCTGGCCCAGAAGGAAAGACTTTGGCAGGTGAGTATGCCCATCTGACATCGCTCATTCGAGATGCCCTCGACTCCCCTGGTGGAGACCAACATGATCATGTTTGGCAGTTAAACGTGAAACTGGCGCACACAGTGTCCCAGATCCGCGAGTTGCCTGGTTTTTCTTGGTCCCTTCTCCCATCACTCTTCCCTGACCTCCGATGTGCAGTCAGCGATGGACCAGTCGTCATCGCGAATGCAAGTTGGTACGGCTGCAACGCTCTCGTTGTCTCTGTTAACAGTGATCCCATCCACGTTCCGTTGGTAGGAGGACGTTCGATTTTTGGGGTCTACCCTCGGCAGGTTGACCGAGCGCGCAAAAAAGGACGAAGTGACGAAAGATCTGCAAGTCTTCTTGCGAGACCTCTGGAACCGGGTTGTTTCCCCCATCGTTGACTGCCTTCGTTCTTCGCTCGCATACTGTACCCTGTTCGATCACGCGCCTGGTGGCGTCCCACCGCCGGGTTCTCCCTTCTGCCCTTACACGCCGCCGCCCCTTATAGGAAGGACCAGAAGGGGTTTTCGGATCTGTACATCTCGTCGTACACTCCCACCCCAGGCGCACTCGTTCGGGTTCGACAGACCTCTCCCTTGACGTTCGTATCTCGCCCGAAACGTTTCGTCGCTGTCGGCCAGGAGAACGCGAGCGGAACAACACACTCCGGTACACCTCGCGTGTCATGGGCTCCCAGACAAGGGGCATCCGTTCGCGTCCGCGTTCGCTCTCCAAGACGGACGGCTGACGGTCCAGCGCGGATCGGCCGACTGGATTTGAAGCACGCCGAGTTCACGTACCTGTCGGCCTGCCCCACGACGGTCGGAGACGAAGCGAGCCCGGACGAAGCGCTTCATCTGGCGGCCGCGATGCAGTTCGCCGGGTTTCGATCGGTGATCGGGACGATGTGGGCGGTGGACGATGCGCAGGCGAACGAGATCACGTCGGCGTTTTACACGCATGTGGTGGACGGCGAGGGTCGGTTGGATTATACGCGAGCTGCGTACGCGTTGTGGAAGACGACGAGGTCGGGCAAGGTGCCCCTTGATCAACGGATTCTCTGCGTGCATATCGGTGCCTAGTCGTCTTGTTTCGTGTTTCTCATGTAACCGCTATCGACCATGTTATCGTTTGCCTTTACGAACTCGTCTCGATCGATATTGCATTTACTAGCTCATGATTTAGATTTGATGTGGTCTTTTGGAGTCATCGCAGTACGGATCCGTCTGTCTGCCACACACATATCCTTGGACATGGTTGGAATCGGGAAACGCCGATCGAGACGGTGAGTGGGGCAAGTTGCAACCGTCGACCGAACTTGCCTACCTCGATCATAAGGCAATACCATCCGGAATGCATCAACCCCTGGTTCACCGGGCGATCACACGAGGCATCTGCATCAGCGACGCACCCCAAATGATAACACGGGAGACCTACGTGAGCGGTACATCCAAGGGCGGTCAACAGAACGCTCCGCCCATCAATCCCATGTCCTGAATATGCATTTCACGCCGAACACCAGACCGTTGCGGCCGTGTAATATAATCCGTCCGGACGCCCTTTGCATCGCGACACAGGTTTCTCCCGTGTATGCACCTGCCAGGTCGTGCTGAGAACAGATTCAATCACACGAGATACAACAATGAAAACAACCGTCGAGCACACACAGATCAATGTCTCGTCAAGTTCGCCTGCAGCCTGTGAATCGTACCCATCTGCGCCTCGCTCAGCTTCTTCCCCATCAAAGTTGGCGTCGTCTTGTTTGACATGGATGATGGATTGCTGCAAAAGCGTGTATGCCTCGCGTACGAACGCGGGCATTATCTCGGACTTGCAATTCGCGCATGCAGTCGCTTCACTAAGACGAATCATACTTTCTGGTTGTCGGACAGGGACAGCAATCCGATACGAGTTTCGACCCACGCTACTGCGTCATCTTGCCTCAATATTCTGTCCTTTTCGAATAGAACGTCCACCGCTTCGGGTGTGAGTAACGAAAAGTCCATGGACTCGGGGCCAGTATCCTCGTCTTGAGTGCTCCTGCACAGTGAACATAGCGCTGTAGAGCTTCTGTACTGAATTCAGGATTGGTGGCTTCATCGTGGAAGCAATGAAAACTCGTAGTGTGCCATTCGTGTGCATCCGTAGCGCTCGTTGAGGAAATTCTGCTGTGCTCGCGCAATGAAGTTCTCACCCAACTGATCGACCACAATGGTTGATGCCTCCCGGAATGTAATCGCTTATGCCTGAGCATCTTTCACATACTGGTCTAGAAGTAGGGTTGACTCCGCTTTGCTAACGACCTTTGGATCCGCAGGAGAAAGGATTGCCATCGCTTCAGTGAGACCGGACAGAAGGATTTCAATGCGAAACGTTTTTCCGCCCAGGTCGATTCGCATATACGGTACTTTCCTAGATCGTGCTCTCTATTGCGGAGTGGTGATGGAGTGTGCGACGTCGCCTGGTGGATGGAGGGAAGAGATGCACAGAGATGCGCCCAGATAGCGCCGCGATGTCAGAGCCTGAAAAGCGGGATCTTGCTAAGCGTTCCTTCTCAGCTGATCCCTCGCTGACGAACAATGCTGAGATGGATGCCACGCATAGACAGGGTTACATCGTCCCAACCGTATTTACTACATTCTGAAAGCATCTAGATATGTTGCATCAGCTCACGCCGTATCTCCTTGATCCAAGTATACGAGTGCCAAATGATCACACCTGCCCTACTACGTATATCGTCTCTTTTGAATCTGCCTCGCATCCGAATCCATATCTGGTGTGGTCGCTCGCTCTTTGTTGATGTGGAATGAGCAAAGCAAAACGAACGGGAACTGTAAAAAGCATTCGGTACCTTTTCTTTTCATCCCATAAGCATCGTTGAGATCCATCCGAAATTGATCCATGGGAGGTTCGAGAGAAGAAGGTTGCTCCATATGAGAATCGGTTTGTCTTTGCCATGTTGTCACCGAGTCTCGGAGAGGCTGGGTCACTGGGTATGCATCCAAGAGCTGCTGGATAGTGAAGATGATCGCTGTTGCAGGCGGTCGCTCTTCTTTAGGTAGCCAACATCGTCGAATGAACTCCCAGTGGGAATCTTGCAACGTTGTACATTCTGGCCGGCGAGGGTTATGGCCCTTGGCCAAACATAACACGATGCCTGCATCAAATCGCAGTTCCGACCACGGTTGCTTGCCTGATAGCACCTGAAAATAAAAGTCAGCGCAGGCCTTGCATCTGTGTTCAAGAGACCCCCCTGGAGGGCAACGCAACCAAACGAGTATATATCACTCTTGGTCATTCGAGTGAAGGTCTCGTCAGACTCAATCTGCTCTGGTGCAATCCAGCGCAAAGCTCCCGGTCGTATGGTCGATCTCTGGAGATAACACAATGCCTCGGGAATGCTCCCCACCAAAGAAGCATACCCGAAATCGGCTAGGCAAGCGTTGTAATCCCCATCAAGTAAGATATTGGTCTATCACTTTGTTAGAGTAAGAGGGTAGTAGTGGCGTTAGTCGCACGCACAGGGTTCAGATCCCCATGAACGAGGGGGATGGAATGTACTGTAATGTGGCATTAATTCAGAGACCTCAAAGCGAAACAATGACTCACGGTAGTCCAGTCCACTAGAAATGTCGAGCAGCTGTCGTGGACAGTTAGAGAATATGAATACTGTCCAACTTCTGCGAGCGCACAAGTTTGAGTCGGTGACCGACACCAAGCATGTCGTTATGCTTGTTCACGAAATGATGGAGGGAACCATTTGGCATCCACAACGATACCAACGACAGGGCACCCTCCATTCCAAACCCATATGCGATGCCCAGGAATGGGACGACATTCGCATGGTCGAGTCGTCTCCAAATTCCAAGCTCACGACGGAGCATCTATGGAAAATATTGAATGGTCTTCTTTTGGAGCGATGGCAGTAGGTACCTTATCAGTCTTGTCCCCATCCAATGCAAAGCTGAATCGGAATGCCTTCACTGCGACCTAAGCGATGAGTGAATCACATGAGACCTGACCGATACGACAGAATCAGACCTCCTCCTTATTCAACAAATCCCAATGATACCAGCATCTGTAGATATCACCAAAACCTCCCGAGGCAACATACCGGTCATTTTTATTGACAATGGCAGAGGTGAGATCCAATGGTGGGAGGATATCAGAACTAATGGGTTGAGAATTAATTGAATTCTAGGTGTGAAGAGACGCACTTGAATTCGGATGTCCGATGCTGCATAGCCTGCAGTCACGTTAGAGGGGGGGCAGGCAATAAGTTTGAGTGGACGAACGATAGAGGGTGACTTCCATAGATATATCTTGTCGAATGTAGCAGAAGCCACCAATTCACCAGAGGGAGAAAACTGGACATTATATACTCCTGACCCAAGTTGCAGAGGTTGTCCAACGGGATGGCCGGTAGTAGTATCCCAGAAACGAACGGTCCAATCGTATGAGGCGCTCGCAAGGATCAACCCGTCCGGGGAAACGGAGATGGATCGTATCCCGCTTGTGTGTCCTGTCCATGGCTTTCCGATTTGCTCTCCGGTTTGCGAATTCAAACAGTAAATCGTTTTGTGCGCTGACAAGAAGAGCTTGTTGCCATCACGTGACCATACCACTCTGGTGTCCCAGCCGTTCGGTTTCGCGGCGTCAAAATCCGATGGACGAGGGACAAGTTTTCCACTGCCAACGTCATACACGGCGAAACTATACACGGTTTCACATGCCAATTTGGTTCCATCTGGAGAGAATTTCACATCCCGAATGCGCCCCTTGACTTTGATTGTTTGTTCGTTTGGCCATTTTCCTTTGGAACCACGATGGATGAACACCGTACACATATCACCAGTCACGGCCAGTTGATCATCTTGTGAAAGTGTAATATATGGGATTTTTCCTGGGTGAGTCCATCGTGTGAGAAGTGTATGCGTTTCCACGTCCCACACCTTGATCCCCCCTTCCGACTCGCTGCTCACGATGGTCTTGCCATCCTGGGTTACGGCAAGACACCATATTTCGCCCTCGTGCTGCAAGGATGGCCCTTCTTCCGTTCCGTCATCCAGATTCCAGATCCTCACAGTCCCGTCCGTATGGCTAGTGACAATATGCCTTTCGTCAGAGAACACAAGTTCACGCAAGCTTCCAGGTGTCTTTATCAATAGAAGTTGCTGGGGCTTGTCGGATCGGTGAAGTGTTGCGCTTGACATGAGAACCTAGGGCGGTGGGCTCTTGACGTGCGTGGCGGATGTAAAGTGGGAGATGGAGCTCGCTAACAACCTCCACAGCATATATATACCTTGAGGGCGTGCAGCCTCGTTCCCTTTGGCGCCCAGTGAAACATGTACACCACGACCTTCTCCACGGAAGTTCTATCTCCACCTTTGATAAGCTTGGCCACATCGTGGCGGTAACTAAACCTTGACAGACGCTGGTCAGTAAATAGATGTTATCGGGTCCGCAGTCGGTTCTTTGGAATGTCCCTCGTGAAATGATCCTGCTGGAGATGAAAGCTGCACTTCATACTCAATGCTACCCAGTAGCGATACATAGCATGAGAAACAAGCATAATGACGTAGGCAACAAGATCATAAAACCTGCTTTCAAGTCTCGGGCCCTGCCTGCCGGTACTATGACACCTCGCGTGCAGCTACTCTATATATCTGTCACCTCTTCGAAGGTGTTTGCTGCACCCATGTCCTGTGGTTGCTTCCAGTTGTGAGTGATTCACGGGGGGTTATCCGTAGCATGAGCAGCAAGATTTCTCATAGAAGAGTGCAAGTAGAGGGCCGTCGGAGATTGGGAAAGGAAGCAGATCTCCGTAACTCCCTTGCTTCCAGCGATGGCTTACTGATCATTGGCATATGTGCACGACACAGCCTGTGATGGGAGTCGGTAGATCGTCGCGCCCGTTCTGATAAACCTTTATCACCATATTACTATCAATCGGTGTCTCGTTACAAAGCCGGGATCCACGCAGTAATTCGTTCGACATCCGAATCCAAATACGGAGGGAATGATGTGGATTTACACAGAGTCCATGGCCTGGCCAGACTCGAAAGAGAGTAACCCGCTGATGATCAAAGTTGGTAAAAACTGCGATTCCAGCTTTGTGCAGGCCGAAACCCGCGCCGTGCCGATAGCCTGTCGTTTTGCCAAGGCCGGACTTATAAGTGGATATTAAATTCATAATCCCGACGGTCGGACGTACTTATGATCCGGGCGATAGGCAAGATACACAACGAGTGATTCGAATGGAGACCGGCCGTGCAAAGTTACACCCTAGGGAGTAAGCGGGAGTGAGTAGTTGCCAGGTGCATAGGAGAAACACGTGGCACGGTGCAAAGGGCGTTTGGACGGATTACATAGCGGCAGTGACCGGGATTGACGGAGAATGGAGACCATAGCAGCCGCCTGCCAGCAAAGACATCCTCAGATCCAACCGTTCCCTCTTCAGTCCCGCGTACTACAACTGCAAGACAAGTTAATTGAACGGTCCGCAATTTGGTCAAAGAACTAGTTTTGGTGTGTCGTGATGATCTTAATAACCTAAAAAGGAAATTTGCGGAGGATTTTAGCAGGCGACTTTTACGTAATCACTGCCGTGACACAGGGTCGGCTTTGCAACTTGGATACGCTTAGCACGCTCATCTTGTTATTAACGCATTAATTGCTGTAGGAGCGTACCGCTGTGTCGCAATATACGACCGGGGCGGAACAGACTGACTGCATTCAAGTTTTTCCTATGTCGCCGTGCTATGATATGACAAATCTAATCTCATTCAGCCAAACACGATTCCGGGTGGTATAAAGGATGGACTCTTCTACGGTTGCTCGCCACAACAACTCGCATTTCAATCCTCTTATCTCTTATATCTAAAGTCTCTCCCATTTCTATTATTATTATCCATTATCCATGGCTTCCGGAAATATTGCAACTTCTGTTCCCCTTAATGCCGTTCACGACGTTGACGCTTCTCTCTCCACCTCATCCACCCAAGAGACTCTCCTCAACGTCTTCACTCGGGCCGTTGGCCAATATCCTAACCACGAACTCGGTTTCATCACCTCCTCCGCCCACGACGACTCTATCCAATCAAAATCATTCTACGACTTCTATCAGTATGCTCTCTCCCTTGCTAGAGCCATCCGTGCATGGGGAAAGCCTGCTGGCTCGGTCATCGTCGTATACCTCACCGAGCACGAGGACAATATGGCCGCTATTTGGGCCTGTCTATTCGCCGGATACATTCCTTGCCTGCAGCCCGCGCTGAGCGCCCAGCAGGCCCACAAGGAGGGTCACGTGGCCCACATCAACCACCTCTTCTCCTGTCCAACATGGTTGACGAACGAGAGCGGCGCTGACCAAGTGCAGTCCATCCCCAGTATCGACATCCGCCTGCTTTCCGAACTCAAGGCTTCCTCGGAAGTCCTGACTACGGATTTCGTTGCCCACCAACCCAAGCCCGACGACGAAGCAGTTCTTTTCTTGACCTCTGGATCGACTGGATTTTCCAAAGCAGTCGTACATACCCACCGAACGATCCTCGCTGCATGCCGCGCCAAAGGTGAAAGCTATGGTCTCACTTCTGAATCCAAGATCCTGAACTGTGAGTGACATGATCGTCCACGCAGTACCATGCTAACTCGGAAATCAGGGGTCGGATTCGACCACGTCGCTGGATCGCTCGAAATGCACATTACGCCACTCATCTACGGTGCCTCGCAGTTGCACGTCCAT